>PVIC010044964.1:0-14826 GCA_004025085.1 Thryonomys swinderianus
ATGCTGGTGGTGAAGCCCTCTGGTTCCTCTTTGGGGCTCTGAAGACCTCAGGCGCCTTCTGCCAAAGCGAGGGGAGACCGGTGCCACCGCAGCGCAGGGGTGTAGGGTAGGCCTCGGGACCAGGCTCATGGCAAGTCGTGAAATGATAACACGCGCGGCACAGGGGGACATCAAACCTTTCCATGAGAAACCCTCCGCACCCGGGATGGGGTGAGTTCGCTGTCACCCAGAACTGGGGGTTGGCAAACGCGCCGAGGAAATGGCCTGTCTGGGCTGCAGCTCTGCCCTGAGCGGGGAGGAGGAAGGGGTGCCCGCCGCGGAGTGCGATCACCTGCCCGGGAGGTGGGGGAGGAGTGCGCCTCCAGAGGCCCAGCCCCACCCCAAATCTGCTGACGCATCCCCCTGGCCACGTGGCCGGGACATCTGCGTACGGAAGCAACGCCCCCCGAGTCTGCGAAGCGCCGCACTCAGGTTTCCCTGACTGTCAAGTGGAATTACTCATCCCTACCCGGCGTCTCCCGCCGCCTCGGGCGACCGCGACCCGCCCGGGTGCTCCCAAGCCAGAATGCGCTTCAGAGCAACGCTAGACGCTGTGCCCAGAGCCGGTCTCCGGTCCTGGGCTGCGCTCTGGCCGAGGCTGGCACCGAGAAAAAAAAAGCGGCGGCTCGCGCGTCCCCTCCCCAGCCTCCTTCCTGCCCACCCCTCCCCGCAGCAGGTGGGGCGTTCGCCGCCGCCGCGCCTCAGTGGGGCGTGCGCGCCAGCAACCCCGGCACTAGGCAGCCGCCGGGTCCGCAGCCTGGCAGCGGGAAGGCACGACCCAGGGACGGTCAGAGAAACGACGTCTCCAGCGTAGGGCCCTCCAAGGGGGGAGAGCTGAGGCTGAGTCCGTTCCCTCCCAAATCCCCAGCCTCTCCTGAGTGTGCTAGAGCAGGGGGTTGGAGGGGTCCCCGAGCCAGGGGGTTCCGGGGTGGTCCCGGATTCTTACGGATATACATCAGGGGCTTTAGAGTCAGTCACGTCTGCGCTCAGAATGGCTGGCTGTGTGACCTTGGGTGGGTCGCTAACCCTCTCCCGTCTCCATCTCGCCGTGAAAATTGGCTTCTCACCGCCTCTTGGGACTGCTGTGGAGAAGCGCGCACAGCACTAAGCCGTCCCTGGCCAGGAGGAGCCGCTGCCCGGACTGACGGATTACCCCCACCACCAACAATGCGTCCCTCTCAGTGGGATAGTTTCTGGACTCTTCTCTGGGAACCACCCTGGGCGCGGAACATTTGGGGTCTGCATCCCCGAAGTGCAGGACCCAGGGGGTGGGGGGAGGGGTTCGGGGTGGGGGAGGGGAGCAGCGGAACCCCGCCTGACACCCCACCCTCCATCCCGGGTCCCTTCAGCCTCGGTCCCTGGCTGGACCCTTAGCTGCTAACCTGGTGGGCCGAGAAAGGTGCGGAGCTCCCCACCCTCTCGGCTGTCTGGTTGTGGGGGAAGGGAAGGGTCTTTGTTCCCCCCTCAGGTCAGGACTGCAAGACCCCCACCCGTCCTGGGCTCCCTGCCCCCCTTCCCCACCCTCCCCCACGCCCTGTCCGGCTTGGAGTCCTGGCTGCTTCTGACAATTGCGGGCCGGGCGACGCGGGGCTCTTCGGGCAGCCACCGCCTTCCCTAAGCCCTGCCCTGGGACGCTGGGACCTACCGTCGTCGCCACCCTTGGAGAAACGCGCTGCTCCCGCGCGAGCGGGGTGTTAGGACCCGGCCGCGGCTCACCTCGGGGCGGAGGTCCCGCCTGGGGCTGGAGCGCGGAAGGCTCTTTGTGCCCCGGCTCCCGGCGCAGAACTGGGGGAGCCCCTTGCAAGCGCCTCCCCTCACAAACTCCTCCCCGCGCTCGTCCGCAGCCTCCCTCCCTCCGGTCCCCGAGCGAGCGCGCGAGCGCAGCCGGCGCCGTCTTTGTAGCTGCTGCAGCGCCCATGAAATGTTAATGCCGGAGCGGCTGGCGGGCGGCCGGGCGGGCGGGCGGAGGCGCCCCACCCCGGCCTCGCCTCTGCCCTCCGCCCGCCTCCCTGGACCCCTGCACCCCACACTCGATCACACCTCCCCCGAGTCAGGGCTGGAAAAGGAAGTACAGTCGGGAGTGAGGGAGCACACCGGCGTGCGCCCCGACCGCACAAAGGGGTGAGCTGGGCTGTGCGCTCTGCCTCCAGCGCCCCCGCCCGCGGCGCTGCCATGGCAACGCTTGCCGGCTGGACTGGCCGGGAGAGCTGGGCTGGAGACGCGCGCGCAGGTGGGAAGCGCGCGGCCGGCCGCGGACCTCGGGGAGGAAGGTGGGGGAAACTCCTGAAATACCAGGTCTTAACCCTCAAGGCCTCGGGTGTAGCCCGTCAAGCGGCCCTGCCAGATGCACACGTGGTTAGGTGAAGCAAGACTTGAACCCCGATCTGTGACTTCAAGTCCATGTCCGCGCCTCTACACCCACATTAGTCCTAACCTAGCCTAGTGGCTATTCTAGCAGCCTTCTCCTTAGTCACCTTTATTTTCTGGGTCAGAGGTGTGAGAAAGTGGCTTTAAGTGGCGGCTTTGTCACTCGCTAAATAGACCGTACACATCGCTTTAAAAACATCAGATTCAAACTCGGCCCTGCCCCAGCAGTACGGAACCAAATTCTGGGATGGGACCCAGGATCTGCTTTGACAAGCCCACCTGGGGATTCTGATGCAGTCAAAGCTGGAGAACCGCTGTGCTAGAACATGCCATTGGCCTCTAGAACCTGAGGTCCTGAGTTCAAGTTTATCTGTGTCCATGCTGATGACCAGTTATGACCTTGGCAGCTTCCAGATCATAACAGAAGCCACATCATAGGACTGTGTGGGCTCTCTGAGGGAGGGCACTTTGCACAGAACCCAGCACTTGGTAATGGCTCAGAACATATTTTTATTAATAGGTAGGCCAGGCCGGGGATGTAGCTCAGTGGCACCATGCTTGCCTAGTAAGCGCAAGGTCCTGAGTTCGATCTCTTGTACCAGAAAAAAAAAAGTCACCTTTTATTTTCATACTTTTGTGTCTGTTGTCATCTTTATTGCTCAGATAAAGAGGTAATGAAAGTGATGGCAGGTGTCCACATCCACTATCAGGGACCCAGGTAGGGCTTGAACCCTTCCCTTCAAGTGCCAACTCTACTACCCTTATCAGTGATGACACACCCATGGCCTGCGTGATACAGCCACCTGTTTGCTGCCACCGAAAACTCTTAACAGATTGACCATCAATGTTCTAGACTTTCCCCAACCGAGATTTCAGAACATCCAAACCCAATTCCATAAATCGATAGCACATTTCTGGTGGGACCATCCCAAGACCAGTGCAGGAAGCCTGAGGGTCCCAGGGAGCCCCCAGAAACTGCCTCTTCTCCAGCAGAGCAAACGGTCCTGCAGGGTGGTGAGATGCATGTCGAACAGCCAGAAAAGAAGCGCGGTGGGGTGTGACCACGGGTCACCCAGAGGACACAGTCTAGTCATCCTCCCTCCTCACCAGTCTCATCTCCCTGGACAGCAAAGAAGTGGAAACTTGGACCGACACATGGAGTCACTACTTTCTCTTCTAAGTAGTCCCAAGCCAGCTATTTCACAATCTGCCTAAATCCTCTGTGTATCAATCCATCATTTCTAATATCTACTTGGAAAATAAAACAAGACACCTGTCCACCACCAAATTTACAACATTTCTCCTGTTCCCTGGGGCTTCTTGAACACAAGTAATGAGTCCGGGATCATATTTCCAAGCATCTTTGGCTCCAGAGAGATCTTTGTGATGCAGGCAGAGGTGGCCAACAGGGAGGGATGACTGTGGGTTCGTGTCAACTGACCGTGTCTAACTCAGAGGGACTTAGAGCCATAAACAGAGTAATGCAAGGAGAGGACAGACCATGTACAACAGACCCCCAAATCCAGTGGGGCTGGCCTGCCTGATCTCTGCCCCCAGTTCTCTAACATGGCATATTTCTTCATCACGAGGCAAATCAAAGTATTTCTCCTGGGGTGAGGGGGTAGTTGCTCTTTTGACTTCCCTTCATCCCTCTCTTGGGGCCCTTCAGAACTCCCCTATATCCTCCATTGTCCTGGGAAGGTCTGTGGTCTTCATGCTGAGGCAGAGTCGAGACCTCCTTTGGGAGTGAGGCTTAGTGTGGTTACTGTAGCGAGCAGCCTCCCCAGCCCCCATCTACTCAGCTCTGACCCTGACCTGACCTTGTGAAAAGACCAGGACGTCCGAAGAACACCTCTCAAGACCATGCATATTCCTCTTGCCGCAGCCAGCCGGCCAAGAACACCAACCTTGCAGAAGATTTTGGGGGTGGTGCTAATCTGAGCCCCAAGAGTCTGTGAGCTGTTAAAGAAGCACCTCCCAGCCGGACGTGGTGGCTCACGCCTGTAATCCCAGCACCCGGGAGGTAGAGATAGGAGGACTGCCGAGTTCGAGGCTTGCCTGTGCTACACAGTGAGCTCAGGGCCAGCCTGAACTACAAAGCAAGACCCTGTCTCAAAAACAAACAAAAAAAAAGAAGCACCTCCCAAAGAGATTTGTTAATGTTGCCTTTTGCCTTTCTGGAAAATAACCTGAGACACTGACTTCGGAGTGTTAGTTGCCATGCAAGGAAAAGAGACGTCATCGGACCTCACAGAAGGTGCACTTTAAAATCAAGTTTGTACCTTTAATCTGGACCTGTCCCCTCCCCTATTCCCACAAGGCACCATGGCTTCGAAAACCTGCAGATTAGATGAACTTTGTGCTCAACATACTGCCAGCAGCCTAAGCCTTCCAGAGGGGGATTCTGGCCCTGGCGATACGTTCAGGAAAGGGGAACCTGGGTCTTTCTTCTCTTCATTCCTAGACACCTGGAGTAATGTGTCTTTCAATAATTTCCTGCAGCTACAAAATTTTGCTGCCCCCATAATCACCCTTACGTGTTATGAACGTGACCCACCCACACTGTCCTCAGTGCTTTTACCCACCAGCACCCTTCACCTCTGGCACAGGAAGAGAGTAAATCTCAGAAAGAGGAAGTAGCATCTCTGAGTCAGCAGGCTGGGCGGTGAGGAAGGCCCTGTGGGCACCCAGCACTGTCTGACCCCGAAAGCTGCAATAGGAATCTCTCCAAACGCCTTTGCCCTCACACTCTAGCCATCCTTCCCTGGGAGGGAATGGGCCTCCCAGCACCTGGACAGTGAGCCAGCGCCATGCTGGGGTAATAGGGGTCAGCCATTGCCATTCGCACGGCATGCACAGCAGTGTGCTGTGCTGAGAAAGGACATAATAGGCTCCAGGTCATTGCCACGGACTACTGGATTTATAGCTCCCCTAAGTTTTATTTCTATCCTGCCCCACGGCTGCCTAAATGTGTGGAGTCCCACAGCCCTGTAGATAAAGGCCAGGTGGAGTTGAGGCCAAAGTTCTCTAGATGTAGAACCCTGAGCGAAGTGTCTCAGTGCGAGGATTTTGTCTGAGAGGCAATTCCCAGAAGCCCTAGTGGGGGTGGGAGACACAGGAAAGAGAAGAAAATCAGAAGAGCCTATAATGACCATATTCATTTGCTAGGGATGCTGTTTAAAAAGCTCAAGTTGTCTTTACCACTAGATTTTTCTTGGTTCTGGGTCTAGAAATCCAACAGCAAGGTGCTGCAGAGCTGGCCTCTCCTGGGCCTCTCTCCTGGTCTGCAGAGTGTCTTCTTGCGTATCCTCAGATGGCCTCGCCTCCTGGTGTTTCTACCTCTTCTCAGAAGGGCTCCAGTGCTATTGGATGAGGGTCTCACCTTTTCAGCCTCGTTGAAATATCTTTACCTCTTTAACAGCCCCATCAGTTATGGCTCCTATACAGGAATTGGGGTGAAGGGACCACAGTGGCATCTAAAGCTATGAACAAGCTCTGTGCGCAACCAGGACCCTATCCTACTGAGGTTTCCTTGGAGACCGTAGGAGACACACCTGATTCATCCCACCTGAGATCAAGGGGCCTGGAGTACTCATGCCCCCAAATTTCATCTGTCATGGCTGAAAGTTGCTTCTACACTTCCTATCCTGGCTACCTCCAGGATGCTCCAGCCACAACCCAGGTGCACACCATTGGCTAGAGGAAGCCATCAGCAAGGGTTCACGGGTATTGTATGGCTGGAGATGGTGAGTGTCCAGGGGACAACACTGCGGGGACAACTGACTGTTCAAGTCCCGCTCACTCATCCACTGCCCAATCTTCATCAACCTTTGCACCCTCCAGAGCCAAACCTGAATCCAAGAGGTTCAGGAGTTCCTGGCATGAAAAGCTGACACCCATTACATGCCACCCTGGTCTATGACAGATGTGATAGAACCTTTGCCTCAAGAGTCCCTCTCTGGGCCGGAGATTTAGCTCAGTGGTTCCGGTGCCTGCCTCGCAAGTGCAAGGTCCTGAGTTCGATCCCGGTAACCACATAGAATGCTGGGCATGGAGACTCACGCCCACCAGCAATCAGCACCACATACCACAGTGCCGGGCGTGGTGGCTCACGCCTGTAATCCCAGCACTCAGGAGGCAGAGACAGGAGGATTGCTGAGTTCACAGTGACTTGCCTGGGCGACATAGTGAGCTCAGGGCCAGCCTGAACTATAAAGCAAAGACCCTGTCTCAAAAAAAAAAAAAAAAAAAAAAAGAGTCCCTGTCTAAGGAAAGACATAAGTCAGTTTACACCTGGAATGGTGGCTGCCACAGTGAAGGAATTTTTAGGGACTTGGAGGAGTGTATATTAGTGATACAACCAGTCTAGAAATCATCTAAGGGCCTACTAAGCATCAGGCACTATAGAAGGTCGTGAAACTTTAAAAGTATAAGTACAATTGCATCAACACTATCTTTTTTTCTTGACCTTTTTGATCTTGAATAGCAGAAACAAGACTAAGACCACAGAGTTTCCTGGGCACTTGTATTAGTCTGTTTTCTGCTCTGATAGCAAAACGCCTGAGTTTTGTCAATGTATAAAGTAAATAGGTTTACGTAGATCATGTTTTTGGAGACTGAAAGTCCAAGATCAAGCAGCCTGCTCAGTACCTTGCCTCACAGCAGATGTCATCATGGCGGGAGACATTCAGAGGTCAGGCTCGATCTTCATGTTACAACTCACTTTCACAGGAAATAACCCGAGTTGCAGAAGCACCCCAATAATCCCTCCCAGGGGTGACGCTCCAGTGATGCAGTCACCTTTAACCAGGCCTGTCTGCCACACCACTCACCCCTCTCACCCTGTCACTGGAGACCAAGCTCCCAGCATGAAACATTTGGAGGGCACACCCAGGCCACAGCAGGGCTCGGACAGCATCACCAGGACCCTGACTCTGCCCTGCGTTGCCTTTACTATCCGCTGTGAGGGGAGGCCCTGCCACCCCCATGTGGCTCCCAGTCCCCTGCTTTCGCTGCCCCGGCGTTGGCTCAGGTCTGGGCCCTCTCCCAGGCCACCAGCCGGGGCCACATGTCCCTGAACTGGGAGGTGAGGTGGACACTCAAGGTGTGATGTTAAAAAAAGAGAGTAAAGCACTAGGGAATATTTCCATTTCCACAGCTGCTGTAACAAACTGATGCCTGTTCGGCGGCTTCCAAGGCACCGATTGGTTCTCTCTCGGTTCTGGAGTTCCGAAGGCTGACGTGGGTCTAACCACGCTGAAGTCGAGGTAGCAGCTCCCTGTCCTCGGGCCACGGTTTCCCTGGGCTCCCGCCTCTTCCTCAGCCTCCTCAGCTCATGTCTTGCCTCCTTCTTTCTGCTCACTTTGCCCCTGGACCTGCTCTTCTGCCTCCTCCCACCGTCAAAGCGCTTTGTGGTTCTGGGGGTCCCTCACCAGTCCAAGGCACCTCCTTGTCCCCTGGGGCGCCCTCCGCTCAGCAACACTTCACTGGAACAGGGCCGGGGGAGCCTCTAGTCTGCCTAACACACACATTCTCTCCAATTACTTCCAACATGCCGGGCTGCGCTCGGGTCCTCGCCCTCTAAAAGGAACAGCTGCCCTTTCCCTGGCTCTGGCTTGGTGCCGGCCACCACGACCAAGCACCATCCGCCTGGTCTGCCCAGGACTGAGTGTCTGTTACTCGCCAGGAGCCCCACAGGCTCCCAGTTCACATGTGTACGGCCTCATCCCATACGCATGTGGCACACCAGCACACGAGGAAACTGAGGCCCAAGGGTGAAAAGAGGCCAGAGCCTCGGCCCTGTATCCTTCTTCTGCCTCCGTGTCAGCCAGGGATGCAGCCCAGACAGGGACACAAGGATCAGGCAGACCTGAGTTCGAATCCCACCTCTACCCTTGACTCACCATGGGATTCCAGGTGAGAAACTACACTTTTCGCTCTCAGCCTCCTCGTCCATAAATTGGGGTGACACACCCTCCCTTGCAGAGTTCACAGAGTTAAGTGATGTGAGTATGAACACATGGCTGGCCAGTGCTCAGTAAACCCCACCCCTGCCATTAGAAACACCCCTAAAACCCCAAATTCTTGGTCATGGAACTTGTTGGAAAGGGTCTTAGAAATTACACCGGCGCCAGCACTGTCCGCAGAGTCCGCAGTCACGTCTCCTCTCCATGATGCCACCACTGCCACTAGATGCTATGTCCCCCCACCCTTCAGTGCGTTCACCTTTTAGCCGCAGACCTCACCTCCAGCCTCGGGACTGGAAATGTGTCTTCCGCCTTAAGGCATCTATCTGTGACCTCTTTTTCTTTAAGAAAGGCCACCGAACTGATCAAGTTCAGGAAGTGAGGTGGCTCTCCCACCCTCTTATTTTATGGTCCCAGGGCAAGGCACAGAGGCGAGGGCGCCTCCCATCTGCCCAGGGCTCCCGGTTCGTATCCCAGCCTCCGCCTCCCTCTCCGCTCCTCTCTACTCAGCTCCAGGCCGCGCTGCCGCGTGCAGTCTGCAGCCTCGGTCGCTCTGTCTTTGTCTGGGTCTTTGTGTCCAGACAACAGAGAAGGGGGGCAGAGCGCACGGAGCCCCCGCCGTCCCCTCTGGTTACCGTCTGCAAGCAGATCCCTCCAGACGCCGCCGCACCTGCTCCCCGCCGCCCAGCAGGTGCCGCGCCGTCCGCCCCTCCCACGCCGCTGCAGCGAGAGAAAGGCCGGGCCAGGCCGCCAGCTGCCTCCGGGCGCCCGCCCCCCCCCCCCCCCCCCCCCCCCCCCCCCCCCCCCCCCCCCCCCCCCCCCCCCCCCCCCCCCCCCCCCCCCCCCCCCCCCCGCCCGCACCTCTCCGGCCGCCGCACTCCGTCCTCAGCTTTTCTCTCGCGCAGCAGATGCTGATGGGGGTGGGGCGCGCTCCCCTGCCCCCTTCACGCCCAGGCTCTTTCCCCATCAATGTAGCTTCTGGACCCCTTCGCAAATCGGCTGTCTTCACCCTCCGAAGTCGCTCTGCCCTCATCACCCCTCCTCAGGCCCCCTCCAGTCTGTCCCCTCGCGGAAGCCGGATTATTCTGGAAATGCGGAGACCTTGACCCTGCTGCCTGCTGGCTCCCTGGTTCATTCTCAGCCCATTCCCACACCAGCTAGCCGCCAGCTGCCAGCCCTGGGATGCCCAGGGAGCCTTCTCTGACTTGTGGGTGAAAGTCGTTTCTCCTGGGTGAGCGGCCTGCAGGTTCCACAAGACCCTCTTCTTCGGGGAGAAATACACACCCACACACGCACAGCTGACACTCCCTGGGGTTATAGTGAGGGTCTTTGTCACGCACAGGGACCTCACTGTCCACACAGGCGGAGATGAGGAAGAGGAGAGGGCCTGCCCGAGGCTCTGCTCCACCCGGGGTCTCTGGGGTCCCTGGCTCCATCTGCTTTCCAGTCACTGTCATTATGGCTTGAATCTAAGTTGTCCCCCAAAAGGCTCATGTGTTCAGGGATGAGGCCTTTGGAAGGTGACTGGATCCGGTCTGTGGTCGAGGATTCATACTTGGATGGCTTTATGGGGAGGCAGTGGAGACATAGGAGTTGGGGCCTAGTTAAGGGAAGGGGTCATGGAGGTATGTGATCTTGGGGACTATATCTGGTTCCCTTCTTCTGCACTCTCTCTCTCTTTCCTTCCCTCCCCCTCTCTTTCTCTCTCTCTCTCTCTCTCTCTCTCTCTCTCTCTCTTAGCAGCTTTCCTCTCCCACAGTCTCCCGCCATGATGTCTCCCTGTTGCCAAAGTCCTGAGACCACAGAGGCACAACCCATGGACTGATCCCTCTGAATCCATGAACCAAGGAAGCCTTTCCTCCTCTCTCCTCCTTCAGCTCTCCCGGGCATTTCATCACAGTACAGCAAAGTGACTAACACAGTCTGCAGGTCCTGTTTAGGACCGCTCCACACCTCCAGTGGCTACTCCAGAATAGCCACAGATGGCCAGTGTCCCTTCAGGGACCTATCAAGTGGTGATGGTATCTTCGCGTCCTGGTGCCTCCCTGCTGCAGCGGCCTGGGTCACCTCTAGCTGTCTCCGCCCTGCCCTGCGCTGCAGAGACAGCCCCACCCCCAGCCTCACTGCCCTCACGGTGCAGACCGTGCAGAGCAATTTGGTTTCTTTTTTTTTCTTTTTTTTTTTTTTTTGAGATAGGGTCTCGCTTTGTAGTTCAGGCTAGTGCTGAGCTCCCTATGTAGCCCAGGCAAGCCTCGAACTCAGCAATTCCCCTGCCTCTGCCTCCCGAGTGCTGGGATCACAGGCGTGAGCCACCACGCCCGGCTGTGCAGAGCAATTTGGGAAGACAGCAAGGCAAGCCACGAGGGGCAGACAATGACTGAACGCTTCCTGTGGTCCAGCTTCGGGGCTGAGTGCCATAAAGTGCGGGTATCGCACCCCAGTGTGCAGGGACTGGCACCAGCTATTCTACAGACAAGGAAACTGAGGCTAACTAACCAGGCTGAGGCAATGCCAGCGGGCTTCATCCAGACCCAGGCCTTGTGGGACCCCCTCCCAGCCCCCCCCCCACACTTTCCAGGGCTCCGTGCCCCCACCCCCGCTGCCTGCACAGCGCGTGGACTCCAGCCTGCCGCCCCCGCCTAGCCGTGCCGCAGCCGCTCTGCAGAACAGCACATTCTTTATTTATGAGCTGCATCTGCCTGTCTGCTGCCGAGCTGGGAGCACCGCGGGGCCTGCAGGAGCCAAAGCGCTCTGGGGTCAGGCAGGGGCGGAGCTCTGGGGAGCCGGTGGGGAGGCCGAGTGCAGGGTGGACTCGGGACAGGGATCCAGGCCTCCTTCTCAGCCCCAGGCGAACAGCCGCGAGCCCTAGGGATGGGGAGGTGGGGACCAGAGGGGACACTACTCACAGCTGAGCGTCTCCCGGAATCTGCACAAGATCTGCAAGGAGGGGGTCTTGTGCCCATTCACTGGGCGAGGGGTAAGAGGCTGGCAGAGGTGCGCTAGCGCTTTCTGAGAACTGCCCTGCAGCTCCTCCCTGTCCCACCCAAACAGGAGGAGAGCGGAGGTGGCATCAAGACCTTCCGGGCGGGGGTGCAGCGCCGTGTGAGGTGTACACCCAGCGGGCGAGAGGCCCTGAGTTCAGTCCTAGCGCCACCAAGTAGGACACCCTAAGAAGACGCTCTCAGCCAGCCTCGATGGCGCACACACCGTCATCCCAGCGCTCCGGGACGCCGGGGCAGGAGGATGACGAGCTAAAGCCAGCCCGGGCAACTTAATGAAGCCCGGTTTCAAAAGGAAGAATAAAAAACGGCTGGGGAGGGAGCTCAGTTCAAAGGACCTGGTACCGGGAGGAGAGGGGGCTCTCAAACTACCCAGAGGAGGAAAGATAGACATCTATTCAGGAAAAGGAGCATGGAATCACGGACGAAGGTCCTCTCAGGAATTCCTGTTGGTCAGTTTTGTGCTGTTGTTCAGAATGGACAGCGTGTTGCTTCTGAGGTTCCTGGTGCCATTGCAAAGAGAGAAAGCAGTTCATCTCATAGTGCCAACATCTGCCAAGAAATAACAAAGCATGGATCCACAGAGACACAGCAATGGTGGGCGTTGAGAGAGGCAGCCCGGGCTTCCTCTCATCTCTGATTCCTGATCTCCTAGGAGTTAGCGCTGCAGTCCCTGTGCCCAGCCTAGGGCAGACCCCCCAGTGACCACTTCTGTCTTCTCACCGTGCCTGGGGGAGGTATTGTTTTCCATGTGGCCACCAGGTGTCAGTGTGGGGCAGGTCAGGGACTGGGCTTCACTTCCCCAAGAAAGAGGGAGCAGAAGACAGGAGGCCGGGGTGCTCAAGGAAGTGGTACCAGAGCTTTTGCCAAACCTCAATACAGATATCAACCTCTCACCTGATGGAATCAGCTCTGCTTCCTGCCCTCTGTGCCCCTCAGCCTCAGTCTTTCCATCTGAGCAAAGGATGCCTCACATTGTGTATTGAAGAGACAGAAGGATGAGCTTAAGGAGAATGGTCAAGGTCACTAAGACCAGGGACACCGATTGGAAGGAAGCAGCATGTCTGCTGGGGGGAGAATTGGGGTATTGTTAGGGGCAGGAAGGAGAATGGTGAGACCCTTTTTGTTTGTTTGTTTGTTTCTTTCTTTCTTTCTTTCTTTCTTTCTTTCTTTCTTTCTTTCTTTCTTTCTTTCTTTCTTTCTTTCTTTCTTTCTGTCGAGACAGGGTCTCACTTTGCAGTTCAGGCTGGCCCTGAGCTCACTATGTGGCCCAGGCAAGCCTTGAACTCAGCAATCCTCCTGCCCCCACCTCCCAAGAGCTAGGGATTATAGGCATGAGCCACCACACCAAGCATTGTGGTATGTGGTACTGATTGCTGGTGGGTGTGAGTCACCATGCCCAGCACTGTGGTATACAGTTACTGGGAATCAAACTCTGGATCTTCCACTTGTAAGGCAGACACCAGAACCATTGAGCTAAACCTTCAGCCCCCTTTTCATTTCTTATGGTGAGTTTGGGGCCCAAAAGTCAGGGCTAGTTTAAGCGTGAAGGACAGAAGTCCATCTTGAAACATGTCAAGACAGCAGGCACTGAGGCTTTTTGTGCTCACACCCTAAAGGCATAAGTCTGGACACCAGGAGGGAATGGCAAACTGTCTGTCTGCCCTCTACCTCTGCCTTATGCAGACTTTGGTTTTGGGCCAGCTCTGGGGACAGACCCAAGCAGAACCCCTGTCATTCTCACAACCCCAGCACTTAAGAGAGCCAGCCTCAGGCTCACCCACCCCTTACCCCATCACAGTGACCCTACTGGCCAGACCTGGGGCCTGTTCTCCCAGACCTGGCCAGGGTGAATCTACAGAAATGAGCTCCTCCCCACAGAGCTGCTGCCATCCCAGCTGGGTACAGACCACAGAAGGCCACGTGGAAGAAGCTGTCACAGCCTGCAGGCACGGGGCCACGAAGCGATGCCGGTGGGCCTCCCCACCCCGGGGCAGCAGCTATAAACAGAAGCCCCAGGAAGTGGGGGGTCGTGGCCCACATGGGTGGGGCTCGCTTGCTCCTGTCCCTCCGCAGGGCAGGTGCCCAGGGCTGGCTCCCTCGGACAGTGGGTGCGAGGACAGTGCCCAAAGGGCTCTCCTATAACTGTCACTGCTTGAGTCTCGATACCACGTTTGTGCTCCCACAGCCCTCCTCCATGTGCCGGGAAAAGCTGGCTCATTCTCTCTCTCCCTTTTCCCCCCTCCTCCCCTCCCGCCCTTCCTAACCTCCCAAACACACCCGAGATGTGTGTGTAAGATCTTCATACACACACACCCACTTTCCCGATACAGGCGCTTCCTCCCTTCTCTCCAAGGGCCCTCCCACTCCAGGCCCCCTCCCCAGGTCTTTGCCCTCAGTGCAGCAGCAACATGGCAGGGAGTGGGATAGCAGTGACCACCCTGGGGCAGGAACGAGGCCCGCAGCACTGGGTGGAGAGGACCGGGGAGAGAAAGCCTCCTCACTTGAGGGAGCCTCTCATTTTCCCAGCACTCCCTGCTTCCCCGGCCTTCACAGTCGCCCTTCCCTAGATGGGGACGCTGAGGTTCAGGGCGGCAAAGCTGCACAGGATCCGAGGACGCTGTCCAGGGTGCACGTCCAGTGTGTGGTGTTTTCTAGGCCCAGCCTGGACCGTGAGCGCTGAGGCTGCCGGGAGCAGCAGCACACACAGACTTTAATGTGTGGTCGGGAATAAGTCCTGCCCGCTCCGGGCCAAGAGCCCACTGGGCCGGGGTTCCCCAGGCCTCCTGAGTGAGCGTGGTGTTCCGGGTGGCCTGGCCTGCCACTTACTTGGGACCACGTAGTATCAATAATTTAAGTCTTTTCCTTCATAACCCAGGAAAATTGGTCTCCTGGCAAGATATAAAAAATAATTTCACGCCCTCTTTCCTTCCCTCCCAAAGATCTCTCCTGACAAATTGTACCTTATTGCCTGCCACTCTGGCACCATCCCGCACCTGGGGTCCCCTTAGTTAGGGTTGCTAGTCCCACTCTTGGCTCTGACTGAGGCTGCCTCCTCTTAAAGCCACCATCCAATTTAATTTCCTTTCTTCCTCCCTCTCTCTTTCCCTTCCTTCTTCCTTTTTTCCTTCTTTGCTTCCTTGTTTCCTTCAAATTTTCCTTGCCTTTCTCCTAGGAATCTGAGGATTTCCTATATAGACAAGAAGCTACAATTATTCATACTAAAATGTGAGGGGCTACTTTCATAATGCTTTTGAAGTAGAACATGAGCCCAGCAACTTAGTATTTGTTAACCCCGTTATCTCTTTACTAAACCCTCAAAATCTTTCAGCACCCCGAATGGACTTAATGTTCCCACAGGGTGGGCGGTCTTAGACAAGCTGCTTGACCTCTCTGAGCCTTAAATTTCTGATGGATTTTAAGGGTTATGCACAATGTCACGAAGCTGCTGTGGG
>PVIC010044965.1:0-14807 GCA_004025085.1 Thryonomys swinderianus
TCTTATTCTTTTTTTTTTTTTTTGAGACAGGGTCTCGCTTTGTAGTTCAGGCTGGCCCTGAGCTCACTATGGAGCCCAGGCAAGTCTTGAACTCAGCAATCCTCCTGTCTCTGCCTCCCGAGTGCTGGGATTACACGCATGAGCCACCACACCGGGCACTGTGGTATGTGGTATTGATTGCTGGTGGGCGTGAGTCACCACGCCCAGCATTGTATGTGGTTACCGGGATTGAACTCAGGACCTTGTGCTTGCGAGGCAGGCACCAGAACCACTGAGCTAAATCTCTGGCCCTCCTATTCACTCTTACTAAAATTTCTGCTGAAGTTTTATCTCCTACTCCTTTAGTCTTCCTTTCTGTAATTATTCATAAAATTACAAAAATTATAAAACATAAAATGAAGTGTTATTTGACCTAGGTAGTAAATAGTTGTGTATATTTTTTGTATACTTTAGGGTAAATAGAGTGGGAAAAATGTCTACTCATTATATATTGGTACCTCATAGATATTATTGTGTACTTTCCTTATTTATATTGGTGTTTGATATGAATTTTTTTTTGTTTTGAGACAGGGTCTCGCTTTGTAGTTCAGGCTGGCTCTGAGCTCACTATGTAGCCCAGGCAAGCCTCGAACTCAGCAATCCTCCTGTCTCTGCCTCCCGAGTGCTGGGATTACAGGCGTGAGCCACCGCGCCCGGCACTTGATATGAATTTTGAAGTCAATATGTTACATATTTTTGAGGAGTATTACCCTGAAACTGGTGGTGGCCCTGGTTTTCCTATTGTGTTTTGCGATTTTAGGTAAACAGTGCAAGTTCTCTGGAACTTACTGTTCTAATTCTATGAAACAAGTAAGAAAACTTTCCTTTTTCAAGAAAAGATATAGTGACATTAAAATAATTAAAATCTGCTCTTTTTGTGAGAAGCAAACATATATTGTATCTAATTAGCTTTCTTAAGGTATTTTGTGGGGCCCGAGGCAGATTTTTGTCCCTAACCAAGTACTATTCTTCTTGTAAATCAATCTATTGTTCTGTCACCACTAAACACATATCTATTCAATGTTAACTACCAAGGAGTCCTTGTCTTTAAAAACCAGATGTGTATCAGGTAAACTCAGTAAACTCTCTGGGTGTGGTGAAGTGAATACAAGACACAAAAGAAGGGAATCATGGTGTCTCTAGATGAGAATGACTACTCTCAGAAGGATCAGGGAGACTGGGCTTTGAGGTGTTGATATTCACATGAGCTAGGATAGGGGCCTTCTTCCTTTAATATAGGTTCTGTGGATTTAAGAATGCAGAAGGGCTAGGCCTGGGCTTCCATTGAAGTAGAATAACTGTCAGTCCCTCGGATAGAAGTATTCTTGTCTGGAAATAAGAACCTGTAGGCCATCAGAAACTGCAGTTGCAGAAATGATAAGTAAACATCTCTGTTTCCAGACACTGCATTGAAAGGACATATTTTGACTTCCATCTCTCTTGATTCTCAAAACTGCATAATCTAGTTTTCTGGAGGGTAGGGGTTTTGAGATTCACCATTTACTGCCTAGTATTAAAACAACTGGCTGAGCCCTTTAAAATAAAATTCTAACCTTTTAAAGTGTGGTCCCTTACGTGACACTGAGTCTTAGGGTAGCCATCACATTATTCTATCTCAAAGAGACCATCGTCACACTATTTTCACTATAAAATGGTTCTTTAAGCACATGTGTGCAGAAAACCATACATATGAACAGAGCATCCCAGGTCCATAGCTGACTGTAAAGACAGAAACACTGTAGGTTGTCAAGAGATTACCGTATTTGGAATATGTCTCTTTCCCAATGAGGCTAAATTCTTGTGTCCTCCAGTTTTGGAAATTATATAATGAAATCAATTTTTACCAGATACGGTCACCTGGGTGATGGTGTCATGTCAGAGGTTTCCTCTTGGTCTCTACTTTTGGGAGACTAGGCAGTTGGTAGCAGCAGTAGCCACATTAGGCTTGAAGAAAAGATCTCTAGTGATTTTAAAATTTTTCCACAAATTCTCTGACATTCCTCATTTTAAGAAGTAGAGACAAATTCCTCTCCTAGAATGTGGAATGAACAAAACGGTTTCAGTCTAATGACAAACACTGTAGCAGAGGTGACGTGGCTGATATCCAAGGCACGGTCACAAGCCTGGGGTGTGAGGAAAGAGCCATGCTGTGGGGACAACCAACTTTGGAAAACACCCTCATGGGCAGCAATTGGAACATGCTCCCACCAATCAGTGTTAACCTGGCACTCATGAGTGAACTATAGTGAAGAAAATCCTCTCTTTTTATTCAGATCGGCAGATGACTGTGGTCATATCTCAGGTCATGAATGTGACTTCATGACAGATCCTGAGCCAGAACCACCCAGCTAAGCCATTCCTAACTTCCAACAGGAAGAAGCACCTTGGAATGTGTTCTGTGCATTGTATGCAAAATTCCCTCTCTATGAATAACATTTTTTTTGTGCAAACTTACTTCACATGCACTGCAAGAATGAGGGTTGTGTGTCCTTCCTTACATGCACACACATACAGATGGAATCTTGGAGAAATATTCACATTAAACACATTTTTTACACATGGTCATTTGCAGGTCACACTAGAGAATCTTTGCTATATTCCTCTCTCTTCTATCAGAAATCTCAAGAAGAGATAAAACACAGAAAGAAAATATAGTGAGTAAGTATCCAAGTATGGATGAATAGGTCAAAGGCTGGGTCCAGGAACAACATAATACAGTTTTAATTCTAATAATTCAAATTTTTAAAAGTTAACATTTTATTGCATATTAGCTATAGGAAATATATGAATCCAAGTAAATTAGAAATAATAATTTAATCAACAGAATACTATTACTATTTTAATATCTTTTCTCTACTTCTTTCTGTATATCTTATATTTAAAAATGGTTTAAGTAGCAATTATTACTCTAATTTTCTCTACTGATGTTTATAAGCATACTTTATTTCATTATTCTTATACTTCATTATTTAATATATTGCAATATTTTATACACACAATAATTAAATGAGTCAATAGTATCTGATAGATATTTAGAATGTTTTTAATATTTTCCTCTTCAGAGTGATTCTTAGATAAATATTATTATATATCTAAGGTATTATTATCTTACATCAATAAAAGTAGAGATATTTAGAACATCCTATTGCTATTTACTAGCAATTGATCTGAGAAAAGTTTTTTTTTTTTTTTGAGACAGGGTCTCACTTTGTAGTTCAGGCTGGCTCTGTGCTCACTATGTAGCCCAGGCAAGCCTGGAACTCAGCAATCCTCCTGTCTCTGCCTCCCGAGTGCTGGGATTACAGGTGTGAGCCACCATGCCCAGCACTGTGGTATGTGGTATTGATGGTTGGTGGGCGTGAGTCTCCACGCCCAGCATTGGATGTGGTTACCGGGAATTGAACTCAGGACCTAGCGCTTGTGAGGCAGGCACCAGAACCACTGAGCTAACCCTCTGGCCCGATCTTAGAAAAGTTTTAACAGGAAACATTTGTGTTGAGTTTCATAAGAAATGGTACTTCCAAGAGAAAAAAGAACAATTCCCTCTATCCTAACAAATAGATTAATCTGCATGTATATGACAGGGTTTGCGTGAGCCAATGCTTTCTCATGATTCTCACAGTTAAAACCAGTAAAATCTGTTTACAGTTTCCAGGGATAGAGTAGGAGAAAAACCTACCTCTAGCAATCTTCAAGATCAGGGCTTCGGAGATGAGACTGCTTCTACTGGGGACACCTGTTGATACCCCACTGCAGCAAGAAACTCACTGTGGCTTTGCCCAACATGTTCTGGAGGTTGTTGTTTGAGGGAGAGTTTACCCCAGTGAAGTTGTCATTCTCACAACTTTTAGATAGGTAGAATGACATAGCTTGAGTCTGTACTTAGAAGGCCCTGAAATAAGGAGTTTATCAATTGCTGATTATGGAATGGTGACTTCTAAACTTTACTGTAGCTAACTATGGCTAAAATACTATCATATCTCAAATCTTTCTGGAATAAGGCTTAGGATGACACCTAATCTGTCCTCCTGGAGCCCCCACCAGAATTTCTGATGCAGGCAATCTTTCCATAGGCCATATCTAGAGAAAGGTTGCTTAAGATTGTGTTGTCTGCCATGCTCATGTTTGAGGGTGATGGAAACTGAACCCAAAGCAAAAACTGAATGGCATTCTGAAAAGAATCAAATCATCTAGCTGAACTTGACAGTACTACAATAATAGCTTTTGTGAAAAAACCAACCAAGAACCATTTTTAAAGAGGTAGAAAAAGGCATAGTTATGTGCATAGGGGATTTTTCTTTTAAGCCAAAAAGAAAAAGCTATTTGGCTATAAATTATAAAAACTTGAATTAGCAAGTCTCAAACATGAAACAGTGAGAAGTTGCTAATCTGGAAAGAATGTGCAGGCAACATGGCACTGAGAGATGAATCCAAGGGCAAGGTCTCAGTGTATGTTTACACTGTTTCCCAGGAAATCAAAGCATTTTTCTTTATTTTGAAAAAGTCCTGCATTGAACTCATTATTGAGTATACTGCACTGCTACGAAGATAAAAACTTCAAAAGAACTGCCTAGAATATAATATAGAAGACTCCAGTATACAAATCTAAGGGACTGGGGAGCTTCCCCAAAATCTCTTAAAAATAGAAGTTAGCCCATGAGCCTGTTTGTTTCTTCTTGTCTCCATTTTGGCACCAGAGAATCCCTTTTCAGTATTATCTGAGAATAAAAGCCTAGCAATACAGATTTGACATGACTTAGGTACATTGCTTGATGTAAAACATACCTAAAGCTATCTATAGATAGATAAAAGCACCTAAATACCCAAGCAAATCAGAGAAAGCCTAAAATATCCACTCTCAGGGATGGGAGTAATGAATAGAACAGCAAAGAAGTGTGTTAATTCACATTTTGACTTGGTCTAAAGCACTAGCGTGTAAAGAATAGGATTGGGTGTTTAGTCAGAACATAGGAAAAATTGTCTGGGAATGTCAGCTCTCAGTGAATGAATTGTTTCATTTTGAAGATTCATTCTTACCACTAGAGTCTGAATTTTACTTTCTACTTTAACTTTTTAGCATTTAGGAAAAAAAGAAGTATCATATAAGGCAAAAACAATATATTGTAGCACTTAAAATAATTTTTAAAAACTGCATGTTTCTTCTAGCATGAGTCATACATTTCTAAGATTTTTTATTGTTTATAACTTATAAGAAATCCCCACTACTTGCATTTATTCATTCAGTCACCATGTATTCAACACCCATTATATGTTGTCCCTGTGCTAGGTGTTTAGGGAAACAGTGGTGATGATCCTCAAAGTGACAGCAACCTGTTACCATGTTTTAAACTAAAATTATTATATAATGTGTCTACTTTATTAATATTTACCTTTATTCGTACATTGTATATTCACATCATGATCACACTCAATGTTGGGAATTTGTACTAGTATATAACACAACTTAAGTCTCATTCTTTCCACTTCCCTACCTACCCCACAATCCCCCATTCCCTAAATACAGTCTACTTCTGTATATGTAATCAATAATAGTTTTGTCTGGTGACCAATAAGCCAATAGTATTATTGGGAGGATCAGCTAAACTACTGTGAGGAACTGAAGTTAAAAAAAAAGTTGTTGAATGAATTGAAAAGGTGAATGACATTAGTCCAAATATATTCTTAACCCAAGAAATAAATATATTCTACTTTTCACTAAACATTTTTCTTCAGCCATATGGCTTGGTCTGTAATAATAAAGTCTTGACCTGTAATAATAAATTCAATTATCTTACTAACTGGAACTTCTATGAATAACTTTATTACTATTCTGTAAGACAGAGTTTTTATTTGCCAGAGAAAAAGATATAAATGAGAATGACTGATGACTATTTTTCTTAAAAATTGAAAGAATTTATTAGGATGTTTATTTCTGTCTTAACTTGTGATGTTTCATTGTACTGTTCATGGAGGACATTTATATGACAATAATTCCATGCCATATATTGTAAATACTCATTGATTATTTGCTTCCCCAGAAAAATCTGTTCTTTCTTATTTTAACCACCTTGTTTGGTGATTCTGATAATAAAGCAATTCAGAAAAGGAGAAACTTAGGTCTAGAGATATAGTAAATCTTTTTCTCAAGCTAGTACATGCAACTCGTGACCCATTTGTTACCAGAAGAGGTGATGATGTTTGTTCACCATGTTCTAAAACTCTCGTATGTAACACAGCATTGTATGAAATTTAAGATCTTTTCAAGTCATGCCACATGAAAATGCTACTCCTGAAAGACAATAAATACTGTGGAGTATTTGTATGTATTTATAATTTATTAAAAATTTTACTCACTGTAATTATATTGGAGTTAATCAAGCACATTTTCTTCATGCTATTTTGAAAGTCCCCGTGCAGATTTATTGCTTGGGCATATTTACTCGCTCATTGCAACATATGCTAAAGCTGTTGCTGTCTTATTAAAATAGAAAATCTAAGTATAAAGTGGTATCATTGGATCTCACTGTTAGTTGGTCAGGCAATTTTAGTGGGGCAAAGGTTATGTTTGAAACATATGATATCACTTTCTTTAGAATCGGCTCTTCTCCATTACACAGAAGTGGTTCTTGTAACCACTATTGAGAATCTAAGTACAAATTCTTCCTGAACTCAGTTCCACAACAGATGGCTTAGTAGTGATATTGATAAATACTTATAAAAGACATTGTTTTTGAGTGATTTTGACAATTAGCATCACATAGACAAAGTAGACAGAATGCTAACTACGGAGGCAGTATATAATAAGTATCTATGCAGAGCTTAACTAAATTACTCGTGCAAATTCAAGTTGACAATTTGCATTTAAGCTCTGATGATTTTCCCTGCTGGAGGCAGCTGGAAGACTTGAAGCTCCTTCATGAGCCTCTTTCCACATATTCAGCTTATCTCAATCCTACCCCTTAGTCAAGGTTCAGTGCTCTTAATAACACTGGCTTTTCCAGTCCACTTATCTCTCTCACTGCTGATCTCCTAAAGTGTTCCATCATTTCTTTATTTGAATATGTGCTATCACTTATTGTATAATGCTCATAGAGTCATGGCCCTCGTAACGGGTCCCCAAGGAATGTCACAAGTGATGTATACAATCTGGAAAAGCCCTCTCTTTGAGGGGAACAATATGTTCACCAAGCCATCTTCCAATTCACTGTTTACTTGTAGCCACTCTCCTCACCCAACACAATATAATATTAGTTGTGTCACTGCCATAATGTTTTTTGTGGTTACTCAGTTCATGAATTAGACAGAAATCCTCTTTTAAGGACCCTACAGTTGAGGGGAAAATCATATGAAAAATGCACCATTAATAGAAATGTAGAATTATGTGAGTTCTCATGGCTTTGCAAAAGAGTTTTGATATTCCTTTGTGTTCGATGTCAGCTTCCTCCTTAAAATAAGTTTTAAAGGACACACATAAACACATGTAAGTACATAACACAATTGCAGAGTGTACATAGAGCTCAATGGATTATAATTGCTTGATGAGGTTTTTAATATTGGCTCTGGCAGAATACCCTAAAGAGAAAACCTAAATACTTCCAACATGGACTGGAGATTTAGCTCGGTAGTTCCAGTGCCTGCCTAGCAAGCACAAGATCCTGAGTTCAATCCTGATAACTACATACAACAATACTGGGCATGGTGATTCACACCTGTAATTCCAGCGCTGGGGAGGCAGAGGCAGAGGCAGGAGGATTGCTGTGTTTGGGGCTTGCCAGGGCCACATAGTAAGCTCAGGGCCAGCCTGAACTACAAAGTAAGACTTGTCTCAAAAACAAAACAAAACAAAAACCCTCCAACATTAAAATGTTGAATGGGATCATGATGTATACCTAAAATGTACCAATAAAATTTATCTTTTAAAATAAAGACACTTTTTCCTCTCCTCTATATGAGTTCTAAAGATCTGAAGTCGAGGGTTTGGCTAGTCAGCACCACAAGCATCAGGAGCCAGGGCTCACTACTGTTTTCTCATCCTTGGCATATCTTACTCATTTTCAGAATAGGCTGGGGAGACTTCTGGGGAATGATTATCTGTGTTCTCGTTCTAGTCAGAAGTGTTCTGTCCATGGTGGAGAGGGCTGCCAGTCAACACCCTCATGGGGAATCAGCTCTTTAAAGTGCCTCCTCAGAAGCCCTACTCAGTTACTTCCACTTCAGCCCTTTAGCTGTTACTAGTTGCAGAAAACCTAGGAAATATAATCTTATAGCTGGGGATCTTGTCTCCTAGATAAAAATCAGACTTATAAATCAAGAAGGTGGGGAGATACACAAACAGGTAGTTAATTAGCAATCCTTGCCTCCATCTGTTTTTCAGATCTCAGCTGGTGAAGGCTCATTTGGCTGTCGTCAAACTCACCAGGGTCTTGCTTTTCATTATGTAGGAGAAATTTATTCACTCATTAGTTCTCCCAAACTGGCCAGAAAGAGGGATGGATCTTGTTCAAAAAGCTGCCCGACAAATAATTCCACTTTCCAAATATGTCTTTTTACAAAGTTCTTAAGAGTTTGAAAATTCTCTAATTGAGTTTTGAGCTGTTACCAAATGATTATCTTTCCACAGGATAAATATTCTACTCATAATAGTGATGGTGTCTTGAGATCACATGTGTATTTCTTTTCTTTAGCGTGGAAATGTTTTTCTTGGCCCCTGGGAGAAATAGCTATACTGGAATTCAAGTTTTAATGGGATGCAAATAACATGTGTGAACACACAATGATTGAAAAATACATTGAATATTTAAACAAAAAATTATTATGGTAAAAGACGGACTGCCATCAGCCCCCTCAAAATGATCCCCCTTGCTTTGAACACACTTATCCCATAATCCTTGTCACTTTCTGGATTTCCAGAAGACCTCTGCCGTGAATGGCTTCATGAGATGTGATTAAAAAAAATGGTGAATGCTGCTGATGAGAGTCATCCAACAGAAAGGCAGGGCTGTAAAGATATCACATTTATGTGACCTTATTCACCAGATCTGGCACTGTGCAAACTTCAGCTCTTCTTTAACATCAATATGACCTTGAAAAGTAAATGTTTTGAGTCAATTTAGGACATCAAGGGAGCCACAACAGTGTAACTAAAGACACTCGAAAGAGGACTTCAGAACTTCTTCAGCATGTGGCAAGAATGATGGGCTAACTGTTCAAAGCAAGAGGTATTTTGAGGGGGATTAATGGGTGTGTGCTTTACTGTAGTAAATATTTAAAAATAAAGCCACAGTACGTTTTACACTTTTCCATCATACCTCATTGTATGATTACAGGCCAGCCTCCAGGATCTATAAATCAAGGGGAAAAGTTAGGGGTGCTTTGAAATACCAGAGAGATGTGTCTAAATCAGAGGAGTCAGACTGGTCCTCTTCTCAAAAGTCAGAAAGGGCTAATTCTCCTGCAAAACAAACTAGACAAATATACTTCATTGTAATTTAGAAGCACTAATTCCTCTGGTGCCCAACGGCTGGGGATAATAATTAACATTATTTAGACAGATCCCAGCAATGCTGAGAAAATTGAATTATTACTTTATTGGTCTCTCAAATAGGATGATAGAACATTTTTCTAATTCTTTTTAATCTGCAGCAGGAAAAATGTTGTTCCATTTGTGAAACCACTGCCATTACCACAATAATGGAAAGGACAGTAAATGGCACCCAGACCCAGGACATCTCATCATGATACAATTTTTCACTACATCAGCTCTGTGGCAGGTGCAATGCTGAATGAAGTTTAAGTATGGTTTCTGCCCTGTGGCCCACATCCATTTTGCAGCTATTATTCTGTTTTTCAGGACTAAATGGCCAATTGTGTAGTTAGGTTCTTGCCAGTGCATTTGTCCATAGCAGCAGCATCCATTTTTGTGATAAGTAGTACGCACAAAATTGAACTGAAAGAGGAAAAATAAATGAATCACAAAGCCTGTTAGAGGTCCTTGAAGTTCATACCAAGTGGTAGTAAATGCTGAAGGGGAACATATTTATGGTAGCAGATAGATTAAATGGATTAAATTGGTAGATAATTGGGAGAGGTATGTGGGAAAATTGAATGAGTATAATGGCCAAATAGCATAGTACAAATAGAACAAGTTTCTATGTCTAAATTGAGTACAGCCAAGGCCAGGGCTTACGTCACTCAGAGGAATAGACTGCCGTTTTCTGGGCCAGGATGTTTTAGTTGTTCACAAACATCTAGTTTGAGGCCTTTGAGATCTATTGATGCCTCTCAGAAGAAATGCTGTAGTTAGTGGAATGGGACACAGTGTGAGACAATGGCTCCCTCAGAAAGTCCAGCGACCATGGCCTTGTCTGCTCATCCTGGTGGAGGGGTGCCCTTTACATTATGGCCACTGTCTTTGGTTGGCATCTGTGCTATCTTTCTATCACCTTGTGAAGATATACTGGATAAATAATTTATAAGGGGAAAAGATTCATTGTGCCACACAATTTCAGAAGTTTTGGTCATGTTTTGTTGAATTTATTGTTTTGGGCCTATGCGGAGGCAGAACATAGCAAAATCACATGGTGGAGAAGGCTGCTTACCCTACAGTAGCTAGGAAGCAGAGAGAGGAAGAGTAAGGGGCTGATCCTAATGTCCTCTTGAGGGGGACAGCCCCAGTGACCCAACTTCTTAACTTGTACTACTTTACAGCCATGACAACCCTCTCTCAGATTCTTCCCTTGCACTATATTATCATGGTCCACTAAGTGTCATCTTCCCTTCTGGTATTCTCGATATTTTCAGGATAACCATGCCTTCTGTCTTCATGTCCAGGGTGGATAATGTGGCTGCTGGTCCATGGATCAGTGAAGAATGGAATGAGGACTAGGAGAAAAACTTTTTTTTTTGCCCAGTAGCTGAAGATATGGTAAAGAACAGTAAGGAACATAGTGTTTGATCAACTCACTCCAGGCTCTGAGATATACATGGAATCCTTTTAAAATTTGCAGTGCCAAATGAAGTGTTATATATTTTTATCTGTATAAATGATCACATAGTAAAATTAGTATTTTTGTGGCAGTTTTATGAATTTTGTCCATCACTTACAGTCAGGATACAGCAGTTGCATAAAATCCCTGAAATGCCCTTATGCTACCTTTTTATGACCATGCCATCTCCCAATCCAGGATTACTGGCAACCACTAACCTCCTGACTATTGTTTTATCTTTTTGAGAATATTATAGAAATAAAATCAAACACTGTATAAACTTTTAACACTGACTTGTGTCAGTCCACATTATGGCTTAGAACTTCCCACATGATCTCATGCATTAATGGCACATCCTCTGTCATCGCAGGTAAGGTCCCATCACAAGGATGTGACACTCTATGCAATCCATTTCCTTGCTAAGGTGTTCGAGTTGTTTATTGCTATTACTTACAACAGTTTTAGGCTACTGCATGTAAAGGTACCATGGAAATTGTGCACATGATTCTGTGTGAACATGATGTTCACTTTCCAAAGGTAAATACCTAAAAGTGGGATTTCTGCATTCCAGAATGAGTATAAACATTTGTGGACAATGTATAAAAGTGCCGTCTGTCCTGTACACTTGCTCCCACTGAGTTTGAACAATATCTTTTAGCCATTGTACTAAATGTGCATTGGTATATTTTGGGGATTTTAATTTGTACTTCCTCAATGGCCAGCATGGTATTCCTCTTTCTAAATGTTTAATTTCCATTTAAAATCTTTGGCCCTTTGCCCATTTTTAAGGTGACTTTTATTTATTTATTTTTAAACTGAAGAGGAATTGTGTATATCTATGGTGTAAAATTTGATGGTATGATATATGTATCCATGACAGCATGATACAATTACATTAATTAGCACATCCATCACCTCAGATAGTCACCCTTTTTGTGGTGAGAACATTTAAAATCAATTCTTAGAAGTTCTGAAATTTTCAGTACAAAATTAGTAATTATAGTCATCATGCTGTTCATTAGATCAAAAGAATTTGTCCCCTAACTGAAACTTTGTACACTTGACTCTCCTTTCCCTGTCCAAAACCCACCCTCAGTCTCTGGTAACTATTCTACTCTCTACTTCTATGAATTAGAATTTTTTAGTTTTCATATATAACTATTTTCATATGGTATTTGTTAAATATTTGAAATTTCTGTATATTCTAAATACAGATCCTTTGTTAGTTTGGCATTTGAAAAAGATCTGATCCCACTCTGTAGATTACCTTTTTTTTCTCTTGATAATGGCTTTTTAAAAATTAGTTATATGTTTGCAGTACATAAGGATTGCATTCATTTTGGGTGGTTGGTTCCTGGACATAACATGTTGGTAGCTTTTTTATTCCCTTCTCTTCTTCCTTCCCTTTTTCTCTATCTATCACTTGGTTCCCTTCCCTTTTCTTTCACAGAGTCTTTGGCAAAACAACTTTTGATGAAGCCCAACTTATCAATTTATGTATTTATAGATTGTGCTTTGCATGTGATTTCTAAGAATTATTTACCTGATAAAAGCTCATGAAGACATTTTTCTATGTTTTCATCTACAACTGTCATGATTTTACACTTATATTTCTGTCCATTTTGAGTTAACCTGTATCATGTTTAGGTCTAGATTTCCTTACTTCCTCCTTTCCTTCTTCCCATTCACCTTTCCTTCTTTTTTTTCCTTTCATGGTATTATGGGAGTTTGAACCCATAGCCTTCACACTGAGATACATCTACAGCCCTTTTTACAAATTTTCAGACAGGGTTAAATTGTTAAATTGACCAGGCTGGCCTTGAACTTGCAATACTCCTGCTCTGGTCACCCAAAGTGTTGGGAATAGAAGTGTGCACCGCCATGCCTGATTTAGGTTATTTTCTTGTGCGTTGGTAACTACTGTTTAAATATATCTAAACTATTTGTGAGACAGGGTCTTGCTTTGTAGTTCAGGCTGGCCCTGAGCTCACTCACTATGTAGCCCAGGCGAGCCTGGAACTCAGCAATCCTCCTGCTTCTGCCTCCTGAGTGCTGGGATTATAGGCCTGAGCTACCACATGGGGCACTGTGGTACTGTGGTACTGATTGCTGGTGGGCATGAGTCACCACACCCAGTATTATTGTATTGGTTACCACGGATTGAACCGGGACTTTGCGCTTGCTAGGCAGGTGCCAGAACCATTGAGCTAAATCTCCATACTCTTCCATATAGCTTTTAAACTCGGCTTTTTTAATACTTACATAAAATCCTGCTGGGATTTTGATAGGAATTACACTGATTCTGTAAGTCAATTTGGTGACAAGTGATATTTTCACTGTGTTAAGATTTCTAATCCATAAACATGACATACTTTATCGTTTCCTTTTGCCCTTGATTTCTTTCATGGACATTTTTTGGTTTCAAATATACAGATATTTAACATATATTTTAAAATATTTATACCTATGTATTTCATATTTGGGTGCTACTATAATGTTAAAATATATAAATTTTGATTTCTAATTATTCAGTATTTATACATAGAAATATGATTAATTTCCATGTGCTGACCTTGTAATCTTTGATCTTGCTAAATGATCTTAATGTGGTACATGAGGAATTTTCAAAGGGGTATCATTAACTCATGTGGAAAGAGGTCCCCAGAAAAAAAAGAAAACAAGGAGTCCAAGCCCTCAGTGGAAGAATCTCACTGCGTCCCTTAGAAGACTGGAAATAATCAAAGAGGAACAAGGTTCTCTGAAGAGTGGATATCATTTCCTCTATTTCCAAGTTTCTCCTCCCTCTCTTCCTTCTTAAATGGCACCTAATTACCTAAACTGTCAGTTACTTTTACACACAAGCATAGGAATTATGTAAGATAATTCCTCCTTTGCTTGCCCAGGAATATGTTATGAGGGTTTAGACATAATTTGTTCCATTAACAAAAGGAATGTCATTCAAGGACAATTCTGGGAGGTCATACATCAGCCCTTCAGCTCTTCCTAGATCCTTTTCCTGGTCTTTGTAATCTACTAATTGCCCTATTTTCTTGATTTTATCAAGAAAGTATTTAAAATAATAGCAATATACATATTTTAATATTTTACATGCAGTACTGAGTTTCATATGATATAAAAGTTTAGAAGAAATGGCCTTGTGAAGGGACAGAGAGGTTACTAAACCAGACTGGGTCTCAAAAGGGTCAAAAGGGCTGAGTGAAACCCTTTGTAAGGGTAAAAGCCATATTAAAAGTGGATTGACTGGAGGCATCTGGGCACAGTAATGTTTCACAAAGGAAATGATGTGTAAATTTCTTGGCAAGAGGTAGATGGTAATATATTTTTTCCCATATATGTACATTAAAATCTTTTTTTTATTGAATTCTTTATTGGTACAATTTATATACATCTCAAAACCACATATAACATTGGGAAATTTGTACCAGTATATGCCAGAAGTTAATTCTCATTTTTACCCATATCCCTACCCATTCCCCTCTCCTCCCCCCTTTATACATGCTCTTTTATTTTCTTTCTGTATCATATTTATTCCTTCCCCTCATCACATTCCCACACCAAGTTTGCTATAGAAATATTCCACTCTATAAAAGCTGTCCTACTTTCTAGAACTCATTTGCATCTACAGGTGTTCATGCCAAAGAGAAGATCCGGGAATTGTCTATCTGTGATCTATTGATTTCACTTATTAGTATATCCTCCAGATGTCTCCATTTGCACCTAAATGGATCGATCTTGTCATTCTTTATGGCAGAGTAATACTCC
>PVIC010044966.1:0-14796 GCA_004025085.1 Thryonomys swinderianus
TCACAGTGGATACGAGCCTTAAACATTAAAACAGAAACAATAAGCCTGCTGGTAAACAGGCTTGGTAAAACTCTTGGAGACATTGGCTTAGGCAGAGACTTTATGAATAAAACCTCCCTAGCACAAGAACTAGCAGAAAGAATCAACAAATGGGATCTCATCCTACCAACTCACTTTATATAGTGAAATCTGGTCAGAAAGCCTGTAACTTTTAGAAGTTAGATATCAAGAAAGTTAACTCCAGAAGCTTGGGAAAACAAGCCTTATGGGAACACTTGGTATCGTGAACCTTCACAAAGTCATGAATCAATTTTACATCTTGGTATGTCAGAGTCTACCCTGGTGATTTAGCTTTCTGACAACATTTGATCATCTATTCAAATTTATTAGAGCTGGACATTTCTTTGAATCAATACATAACTTGGAAAAAAGCATTAAAGTTAACAAAACAGGCTAAGTGGCTTCTTTTGAATTTTAGGTCCACATCTGCTTAGTTTGACTGCTTTTGCTGGTCTCTGGTTTTGGGTTTTTGTTATATGACAGTGTATGCCATAGTCAAGAGTGATGGATCAAATTAGTCTTGCATTTTATATTTAATCTAATAGTCTGTGGGTAGTGAAAGTTCTATGGATCAAAATATAATATTTAGAAGCAATATGGCACAGAAACTAGGAGAGTCATGACTGAGCTAAACCTCCAAATCATAGGAGCTTTTCCTGCTCAAATAAAATGACTCCTCATTACTAATTCAAATCTGTCCTTAAAATGGCACATTTACCACATGCTATTTCTCAAAATATGTCTTGAATGTATTTTAACTTGAAAATTCAAATGAATTATCAGTGGGATTATCTGGTGTGTCAATGTTGTCTGGAGTACTTGATATTTATTGCTCTATTGGGGAAAGGAAAATAAAACACATCGCAGATCTGCTTCATGGTGCATTCACACCATTTCCAACTGCTTGGTCCATGAGCTATCCGGGTTCATGCAGTCACCCCATCGTAACTGTGGGAACTGATTCCAGAAGCTGCCCAGCACCCTACTCCGTGAGCACTGAAGCCCATGTATACTCGATGTCTTTCACAGAACCTAGGCACACTCTCTTGTATACTTTAATATCTCTGCATTGCTTCATTACCTACTAGAATGTAAGTCCTGTCCGAAGAGCTGTTGTATTTTCCAAGAAAAAAGTCCATTTGTATTCGTACAGATGAGACTTTTTCTCTGCATTGATCTCTAGTTGATCAAATCCACACAAGCAGAACTCACAGATATGGACAGCCAAATATACCAACCCATGTCTTCATTTCAAATAAAAGTCTCCTCTTTAATAATTAAAAAAGTAGTACAATGTGTCCTCTCATTAGTTTCTAAAGGCTCATGCTTTCCTTCTAGCAAAATACCAAGGTTACTCTAAAAATAATCCTGCCCATCAGTTTTAGATTAAAACCATTGAAAGCAACATTGTGGAGAATTACTGTAAGTGTGGTGCATAATCATTGCTCCAACTGTACCGGTAAATTACTGTGGTTAGAATGTGAAGGATTACAGTTAAAAGAAAAAGTGCATTGCTCTTGAATGTAAAACCAAGAGTAGCAACTTCTAAAGATATAGGATGGGGCAAATTAAGGAAATCATCTGGGTGATTTAGGAGTCAATTTTCAAATAAGCACGGCTTCAGTGATCGGATGCTTCCACTTCCTGTCCCCAGTTCCCAAAGCATGTATGAATGGAGCCAGAATAGTTTTAAAAGTTCATATATCTCCTGAGTCATGGCATTTCACAAGTGAGAACACACAATGAGAGTACTTCCGGCCCCAGTGACGGCACTTAATCACATCCATAAAGGTCTCTCTTAAAACAAAATGCATTGCTGCTAAATGTTGTCTGTTGCTGTTTGATGTTTGTTTCAGGTGGTGACTTTGTAGATGAAAAAATGAGTAATGCACAATACCCAAAATAAACCACATCTCTCTACCATCATTTCCCACAAATTCCTTCCCACACACACTTGTTTTAAGTGAATGGAAATAAAACCAAAACAGTCTAAGCTGCCAAATTCTATTGTGTATATAGTAGTCATTCTCACTAGTGCCCCTATCTTTTTAATTACAGAAACAGTCTTCTTGGACTCCCGCCCCACAGAACTCAGAAAGACTTTTAAGGGGTCTTTCACTTCCAATACTTTCTAGCTAGGGATTTTTGGGTACAGATTATTGAATGATAACATTACCCCAAAGGGTGCTAGTCTTCTTCAAGCAGAAATATTAAACAAAAAAAAATAATATAATGCTCACCATTCCCATGAAAAGAAGGCATGGGTAAGCCCCGAACTCCTCACTCTAACCCAGTTGACTTCAGTATCATTTCTACTCTCCATCTACAAAACTGCTGATCGAGCATAAGATCAGGATGATAAAACATGCCCAGAGCCATTAAAGTTAGGTATTGTTTATGCTCTTCAATTCCAGTGTAGCCAAACATACTACGTCATGATCTCTCAGCCACTTTATGATACCAGTAAAGGTTTTGGGATTATTTCTGAGCTGTATGGAGAAAACTGAAGAATAATATAAAAGCAGATGAAGGTTGCAGGTGTACCTATTATGGGAGGCCTCCATGACAAATGGAGAAAGTTCTATTTCTGTGAATCTTACAATGTGAATTTTCCTTCTTATATTAACAGGGATATCAGAGTCAAATTCATGGACTCTCTCTAGCATAGCAGGGTCCCTATTCCATTATTTTGACACTAATTTCAAGTAATCAACTTCTTTTTCTTTTCACTTTCCTTTTTTACAATTCTAAGTCCTTTGGAAAGAATGTAACATAATCCATAAGCCATATGTTTTACAATTCTTCGTGAATAAAGATAAAATGTTGATAGGTAAGAACAAAACCCAAGCAGAAAGTATTCCAGCTGTGGTAAGAAGCTGAACCAAGGTCATTGCTTTCTTTTATTCCTTTGACATAGGCGATACCATTAGGACTTTCAAAAAGTTGCAAAATGATATACAGAAACAACACAACAACCCTGCTGTAGTCAGACCTCAGCTAACAAAACGGTCCTCCCTCCTGTACACACCAAGTTACTTTCCAGGTGGTCACTCAACCACACAGATGTGGAGTATAGGCTTTGAGGCCAGGGCCATATGCTGGGAATGTCACAGAACTTGTGGTACAAGGGGTTTGAGGCAAGAGCTCTGTGTGTGTGTGTGTGTGTGTGTGTGTGTGTGTGGTATGTGCACAAGTATATTCATCCACTCATAGGTAAAACTAAATCCTTCTAGTCCATAAATTATATTGTTCAGAGCACAAAACACATATACCTGGATTTGCAGGTCTTATATCTGATCAAGAGTATTCAGGTAAAGGTCCATTAAATGCCTTTTGGTTACAATGATAATGTAAAGTTCCCACCTTAACCATTTAAGTACACAGTTCCATAATGTTAAGTACACTCACATGGTTATGCAATATCCAAAACACTTTTTATATTGGAAAATGGAAACTGTACACATTACACAGGAAGTCCCTGTAGTCTCCTGCTCTCAGCCCTGGTGACCTTCATTCTTTTGCCTGTTTCTGTGATTTTGATGACTTTAGACACCTCAGATGGAAGCGTGTAGTACTTGCTTTCTTTTCTGGATGGCTCATCTCACGTAGTCCAATGTTCTTAAGGTTTATCCATGTTGCAGCCTGTGTCAGAACCTCCTTCCTTCTAAAGCTGAATAATATTCTATCGTGTGCATACAACGTGTTTGTATTCATTATTCTGTTATTCATTAATCTGTTAGTGCACATTTACATAGTTTCTACCTTTAGCTATTATGTTTAACACAGCCAGGAATATGCACCCCTTCAAGTCCTTGTTTTCAACTATTTTGGGTACACACAAAAGGTGAAATTTCTGAGTGTGATGGTACTCTTTTCCATAATTGTTGCACCATTCTACATTCCCACTGGTAGTACACATTGTTCCAATTTCTCCATGTCCTCTTCAATACTTGTTATTTTCTGATTTTGAAAATTTTTTTATTACTGTTGTTCTGTTTTGATAATAGCCATCCTATGGCACATGAAGTTGTATCTCATTGGAATTCCCTTCATTTTTTAAAATAGAATTTCCACTCAGCTATTCTGTATTTCAAATGACATTTAAGAGAACAAAGGAGTCTGCATTAAAAGATGAGTAGGTTTATAAGAAATTTGTAAGACAAAACACTCATCTCTGACTTGAATTCTATTAATAACATAAAAAGGAAATCTATTCTCTCTCAACTTTTCGGTGCCTTACACAAGATCTCAGGTCGCTAAGACTAACTATGCACTGCATAAAAACTGAGAAACCTGACTGGTTGGATTTATAATTATTGTTGAATTTCTCCTGGAACAACTATAGGTGGCAGCAAATAAGACTATAGTTGCTTTGTCTACTTAAACCACAAGTCCCAAGTCATTCTCCTCAGTCCTTTTCCCCCTAAGCATTCTGCATTCGATAAAAAATAAAACACATTCAGCCCAGAGCAACAAACCTCCCTCATGTTTTAAATATGTGTGTCTCCAGAGAATGAATCCATATGTTTCTGATTCATTTACAATTAATTCATCAAAATGTTATTTTGATGTCCAAGAAGCTCTATTAAGACACTCTCATGGGTCGTTTTTCTTAGAAACAGGAAATCATGCCTCGCCAAGAGCCAAACTCAAAACACACTGAAGGATTTTGAGCTGAGTTTGAAACATCGGGATCTTAACATCTAAGCAGCTGCCAAACTTGAACAGGAACATCTCTTCATCTGTACATGCAAGCCAAACCCAGACTTAAGATGAGATTTATCTGATTTTTGAGATGCCCAGTATGACATGAGGCTTCCCCATAGAACCAGAAAGTTCTGGTAAACAGCAAAGCAGTGTGAGGATAAGAAGGACCATCAACACATTTTTTTTTAATTTACCTTAGCAAGACACAGTGAGCCTATAAAAAATGTCTGGGGGAATGGGAAAAAATGAGAATTAAATTGTGTCATATCGTGGTACAAATTCTCAATAGTGTGTGATCACGGTGTATATATATATATATATATATAAAATGTACCAATAAAGAATCGATTTGTTTTTGTTTGTGTTTGAAGACAGGGACTCACTTTGCAGTTCAGGCTGGTCCTGAGCTCACTATGTAGCCCAGGCAAGCCTCAAACTCAGCAATCCTCCCGCCTCTGCCTCCTGAGTGCTGGGATGATAGGTGTGGACCACCACACCCGGCAAGATTCAAATTATTTTTTTAAATGTCTGTAGGTAGTACAACCACAGACAGTCCCTGAACAGCTGCTTTCAACCAGTATGTCTTTTCTCCAGTTCATAAAATGTCTCAAGCAAGAAAGCTTTGTGCACCAGTGTCCACTCTGTTCCTCCACGTGGAGAAATCCTTCCACAGAGATGAAGCCCAGTGAGTCTTCAGTGCTCCAATCAATAGCCTTCGACCACCTCTGGCCTCTGCTTCTCTCTCACATTAGCTCTTGTCAGTACACACCCACATCTAAGTCCTTCTCAAATCCCTCCACAGAACCAAACACCCCAGCTTCCTCCAAATCTCACCATACACCTTATGCTCTTCAAGTCATACTTCACATCATCTCAGGTTGCACTATTTCACCTTCTTGAGTCTCACTGTCGTTCTGACTATTTGAGTTTTTCTTCCTTAGTCCACACATGTCCACTCCAGCCTGGTGCCATCCTTCCTCCTTTGAAATCCCCCTAGTACTTGTTTCCATATAGATGGTCGATATTCATATAGTCCTCCATGACATCACTTTTACACATGTTAAACTTTTACCTGAATTATTTTTAAAATACCATATGGCTTTCATAACTAGCTGCTAGCATTTTGTGTTCTAAGGAGACAAATGATAGATGAAAATTCCTTTAAATGAGTTAAAACTGATTGCATTTAGAATCTTACATCCATTAAGAAACACATTTTCTTTAAAGTGTATGTGGCTCTCACTTTATAATTGTGAAAAATGTAGATGTGATGTGATAGAAGTTTCTAGAGAAAAATGCTTGATAATGATGTATTTAGTGTGGACAGGGATCACTTTCTAAATCTGCAAAAGTCAGATCTCTCAGGCATATTTCTTAATTCCCCTAAGGTCAGCTGTAAAGATCATAAGGAAAGGAAAACAAAAACTACAATATTTTTCATCTTAATTTATAGTGACAAAGAATAAGTCATTGGCAATATAAGCGTTGAACAGAATTGTGAGAAAAATGATCATGTAAATCAAGATTTTGACCAGGGAATGGCAAAAGGAAATAGTAAAGAGAAGAGTGAGCCATGCAGAGAGCTGTTTTATAAACGGATAGTCAGAAGTGTGTAGGATGAAGGTATCAAGGCTGCGGGAGAAAGTCTCTTTCTCCTGCCTTATTCCGCCTTATTCCACTCACACCTGGTCTTCTCTGTTAAAATTCAGTGCCACAAAGAGACAGGAAAATGAGCACCATCCTTGAGAACATCAGAACCATCTCTGCAGCATGCCTCTAATGCCAAATGAAAGAGATCCAGATCAGGATGAGATGTCTTTCCACCATCAATGTGCTCCCAGAAGAGCAAAGCCCAGCCCTGCCTTTACCTACTCACCTGGAATTTCCATTCCAAGCCAATGCAAGTTAGAAGCCCAAGGAACCAGCATCAGAGCTCAAAGTGTGAAACCAGCTAAGAGAAAACTCCAGCCTGAAGATTTCAGAATTTCTCATTAACAGAAAACAGCCTATGCCATTACTGTCATCTATGCAAGGTTAACCTTAGTTCAAAAAGCAGTGGGTAGTTGGGGAGAGAGCAGTCTGGGCAGGAGAGGGTAAGATGTCAGAAAAACATCTCCATTATCAAACCCTTGAAGAGGGGGTACATAATCATTTCATTTTTAATTTTCAATAGATGATTCCAAAAGATAGGTATTTTGTATTTAAGGGTAATAAAGCACTAGGCTGATCAGTCTTATGACTCCAAAATTCCAGTGTGAAATTAAGTAATTGATTTAAGTTTTTAGATCTCATAAAGTTAATACAAAAATTAAAAGTTTTGAGAGATGTTTAGAGCAACTTTATTAGGTTACAAAACGTATTCAAACACTTTAGGGATATTTATCAGATGACTAAAGTACTATTAAAAAACTATTAAAATGATGAGTCATTTAAAATAATTTTTACACTTTAACTCCATTTTAATTGGTATCATATATTACTCAACTGCTTCTTTAAAGAGTGCCCACTAAATTTCCTAAATACAATGAGCAAGATAAAGACTAACATTGGCAAGAGGGTAGAAAAGAAGTCCCCATCTCTGCATCCTGCCACAGACATGTGAACTGATTGATACGCAGGCCAGTTCCTTTGAGAAAAGTAGAGAAACCAGAGAGGACACTTCTGAACCACAGGCATGTGCGGCATCAGCTGTTCAGCACAGGGAGGAACATTCACGGCGTCCAGTCGCAACTGTCCCTCCCTTGGCCACAGTGCAGGCCTAGGACAGAGCTTCCTGCCCCACCCTCTTCCTGAGGAGATGAAGAAGCGTATACCCTACAGACTGTATTTAGACTTCTAGGAAGGCTCCCCAAAGGTTTGGTTTTGGTTTTGTCTGAATTTAAGTGCCGGTAGGAATGAGAACCATGTTAGAGGTGCTGGAAAGAAAGGCAATAGCCTGCCCTTTCACATCTCCTTGCCACAGTCCCCCTCAGTTCACGGTGGCAAAGGCAGGGGACAACCCTCAACTCCTTTTTTTGATAATAGGGAAAGTGGTAGGGCACACGTCCCAACCCCAGCATTTTAGAGAAGCTGCACAAGGAACCTGTTTCTGTCTAACTGTAACATAAATATATAAATATCTATAATGTTCACTGAATAAAAAATATAAAAATGCAATTGGTATTATAAATAATATAAGAATGAAAGAGTGGGAGAAGTAAAAGCATAGATATTTTCCATGCAACTGAAGTTATTATCAGCTTAAAATCATTATAACTATGTTTTATATGAGGCTTATGATAATCAATATACATACACCTGTAGAAGATACACAGAGAAACTAGAAAGAAGTAAAGAATGTCATTATAATAAATCAATGAAACAAAAGAAAGACAAAAATCTATGAGACAGACATAAAGCAATTAACAAGGCGTCAATAAGTCTATTTCTATTAGTAATTACTTTACATGTAAATAGATTAAACTCCCTAATTAATTACTGAATGGATTAAAAACATAACCCACCATGTCCAGTCTATAAGAAACTTATTTTAGAAGCAAGAACATGTATCTTATACATATGGCAATAAGAAGAGAGTAGAAGCAAATATATATATATATATATACACACACACACACACATACACACACACACACACACACACACACACACATATATATATATATATATATATATATATATATCAGATAAAAAGACCATAAAATTCAAAAACTATTACCAGAGAAAACTAAACACACTGGATCTGGATAAATGGTTCCATTCAATAGGAGGTTCCATTCAACTATGAACATATATGCCCATAACATTAAGGAGTTTAAAGTCATAAAACAAACTAACAGAAATAAAGAACTAATAGATTATAATAATCCATTTTCAATAATAGAACATCCAGACAGAAGACCAATAGAGATGACTTCACCAAGACTGAAGACCAAGTGGATCTACCAGACTTCTACAGAGCATTCCAGCAAACAGCAGCAAAATACAAGCTCGTTCGAAGTACACCCACAACATTCTCCATGTTAGATCATAAATTAACCTACAAAATAAGCTCAAAAAATTTAAGATTAAAATCTTACTGAGAATCTTTTCCACTTACAGTGGAATGAACCTAAAAATCAATAGCAGAAGGGAAAATGGAAAAGTCTCAAATATGTGGAAACTAAACAACACACTCTTAAATAATCAATGGTTCAAAGAAGAAATCAAAGGGAAATTGGAAAATATCTTGAGACAATGAGAAGAAAAATACAACATACCAACCACATGGGATAAAGCAACTATAAAGAAGTTTTTAGTGGCAAATGCCTACTTCAGTGCCTATTCAATGCCTTACAAAAGAAGAAAGATTTCAAATAAACATCCTAAGTTTCATCTCAAAAAAATTGGAAAAAGAACCAAGTAAGTCCAAAGTTAGCAGAAAGAACAAAATAATAAAGGCTAGAGTAGAAATAAGTGAAATAGAGAATGAAAAAACAGTAGAGAATTTCATGAAAACTAAAAATTGTTTCCTTAAAAAACTGACAAACTCTTAATTATAGTAACTGATACTAAGACTAAGAGCAACACTAAAAATAAATAAAATCAGTGCCGGGCGTGGTGGCTCACGCCTGTAATCCCAGCACTCGGGAGGCAGAGGCAGGAGGATTGCTGAGTTCGAGGCTTGCCTGGGCTACATAGTGAGCTCAGGGCCAGCCTGAACTGCAAAGCGAGACCCTGTCTCAAAAAATAAAAATAAAAATAAATAAAATCATAAATGAATGGAAGATGTCACAGCCAATGGCACAGAAATATAAAAGATTATAAGAAACTATTGTAAGAAATATGCACCAACAAATCACATAACCTAGAAGAAATGCCTAAGTCCTAGAAACATAAAATTCACCAAGATTGAAACATGAATAGAGCAAATATATAACTACTAAGGAAGATGAATCAGTAGTTTAAAATCTTCCAACAAAGTCTTTGATTGCATGGCTTACTTGGTGAATTGTAACATACATTTAAGAAAAGTCAGTGCCAACCTCTCTCATACTGTTCCAAAAATTTGAAAGGGGGGTATACTTGCAAATTAATTTCATGAGGCTGTTAATCAAAGTGAGATATCAAAACCAGGGGAAAAATGACAAGTATAGGCCAGTATCCCTGATGAATGCAGATGGAAAAATCATCAACAAAATTCTAATAAGCTAAATTCAACAGGATAGCACATGGATCATACAACATGGTTAAGTGAGATTTATCCCTGGAGTGCAAGGATGGTCAATGTAGAAAACTAATCAATATGGTAAACCATATTAAAAGAATTCAGGGTAAAAATTTCATGATTCTCTCAACAGACACACAAAGCCCATTTGACAAAATTCAATATTTTTATATATAAAACTTAACAAGATGGAACAAAATTAAATTACTCCAACACAATAAAAGACATGCCAGAACAACTGATAGCTAATAAACACAAAAAGTAAAAAGAAAAACCTTAAAAATTTACCTCAAAAATGAGGAACCAAATAAGGATTCCTTTGGCTACTTCTATTCACTGTACAGCAGTACTAGAAATCTCTGCTAGAATAACTAATTTTAAAAAGGAAGTAAAAGGCATCTAAACTTTTAAAAAATGAAATTATCTCTGCTTGCCTATGACACTCTTATATGTAGAGAACCTTAAAGTTTACACATATGTGTGCTTGTGAATGAACACTACACACAAATGTTAGAGATAAACAACTTAGCGAATTTTCAGGATACAAAATAAATACATGAAAATCAGTTGTTTGTGTGCATTAGTCACTAACAATCTAAGAAGGAAACTAAGAAGACAATCCCATTGATAATAGGGACAAATATAACAGGTACTTATGAATAATCTGGAATGTAAAAGATTTACCCACTGGAAACACTGTTGAGATATGAAGCGACATAATCAAAAGGAAAAATATACCATGTTCATATGAATGTAAAGACTTAATATTGTTAATATGCCCAGTTCATTTAAAACATTACACAAATTCAGGGCAATCTCCCCTAAAATCCCAATGGCATTTTTATATAGAAATTGGAAAAATAATCCTAAAATGCATATATAAGACCACCAAGCACCTCAAATAGCCAAAGCAACTCACAAAGAAGAACAAATCTGGGGCAGCACATTAATTGATTTCAACATGTATTATACAAGTGAAGTCCTCAGAACAGTATGGCAGGAGTATAAGTACAGACATGCAGACTAAGCGAAGAGAACAGGTTGGAGAGCTCAAAACTAAACACACATGAATAATTTTCAGTGACTCAAGGATGCCAAGAATACACAGCGAGAAAGAGCAGTTTCTTCAAAAGTACTTTTAGGAAAATGAAATATCTACACTCAAAAAATATATAGATTTTGAAAGTTATACTTTACACAAAAATCAGTTCAAAACTTAAACATAAGATCTATAAATATAAAACTCCTAGAAGAAAATACAGAAAGTTTAAAATATTGTTCTTGGAATTGATTTGTTGGCCATGAGATAAAAAGTACAGGAACTGAAAGCAAAGATAAACAAGTAAGACATACTAAGCCAAAAGCCTTCTGCACAAGTCAACAGTCAACAGAGTAAAAGACAATGGGTAGAATAGGAGAAAATCTTGGAAGCCATGTATCAGACAAAGAATTGCTGTCTAAAGCATCTAAACGTATAGCAGTCACTTAATAACAACATCACCATCTCCACATACGCTCAGAGGAAAGTGTGCTCGATGACAGCTACTTCTTTTCTTCACCTTCAACTTGAAAACAGACCTCTGATTATTTTATAAAACTTTAATCTCTCATTTTCTCTGCCCCAACTTGCTTTAGTACAGATCAATAATAACTAAAATATTATATGTGAATGTTTTCTTTCAGATTATTGTTAAATTTCAAGTACATAAAATGCAAAGTATGCAATATTTTAGAAAAAGATACAAAGATCTTACTGTATTTTAAACTGGTTCCATATCTTCAAGCAAGTTAAAAACTACCTGCCTAAACCAATCTTACCTCCAAATGATTTTAAACAACTCTTAACTTTTAAAAACTTGAGTATACACACCAATATATGTCTAATAATTTATAAACTATGCATATGCCCTACATCTAGTCTGAATAGTCAAAAAGCTTAAGTTATTAGACTAAAAAGATTAACACAAACATAAAGTCTAATATTTTCTTTCCTCATGCCAGGGAGCCAAGTTGAGCATACTACCAGGGATAAAGCACCCAAATTGAACCAGCCTACTATTTGGGTAGAACATATCAAAATAAACTGGAGAAGGAAGAGGGCATTTATTCCTGCTCATTTCTGCCAGCTGGAGCTGCCACCTAAAGGGTGAAAAAGGGAGCCCCTCCCCCTGCTGCAAAACCCTACCCGTGTTTATTTGGCCTTCCCGGACTGCAACCGTGACTCAGCTCACAGAGATACATCAGGACTCTGAGTAAAGGTGACATCGTTATGAAGACAACCTTGAAGTGATTTCCACTTGTCAAAAGATGTTAACGCTTCATAGTCTATAAAATCATTTATGACCCAATTCTAATTATCTCAAAATAATTGAGAAATACAGGGTAAGATGAAAATCTGAGCCTGTCGACTGAGCAAGCCCTATGGCGGTAGTTTCTCAGTGTGCTCCCCGGACCTGCACACAGCACTGCTTTACTGGGAACTTCTTAGAAAGGCAATTGACAGAACCCACTGCAAGCATGTCCGAGGGGTCACAAGGCGTGTGGCCGATGCTGATGCTTCCTGACATCCACACCGCTGCAGTGGGGCTCTGAGGTCGACACCCTCACCTGGTCCATTCCATTCCCTTTTATTTTTTTTCATTTATTGAGTTTACTGACATATTTCAGATACACAGCATGTTCACAATTTACACTGAGGATTTGTACCTGTGTAGGCCACATCTTGATTCTCATTTTTTCCCATTCCCTTGCCCTCCCAACAGCATCCTGCCTCCTCTATACAGAAGCTCTATTTCCATGTTTTTGTTTTTACCATCAAACTGTTTTCTACCCATTCTTTACTTTTCCCTGCCCCTTTTTCCCTTTTCCCAGAATGTATGACAGGTATTGTGAAATAAGAAGAAAACGTTCCACTCTGTTTCTTCACAGCACCCCCTGGTGCTGTCTTATGCAGTTTGGGGGGCCCCTGCCTTCACCCTTGCTTCTAGGAAATCGAACCCGTTAGACTCTTTCATGCCTCCCGCCGGCCTCATCCTTCCCTGCTGGACTCTAATAGGTTTGAATATCCACTATGTACCAGCACAAGGAAGGAAAGCAGGAAAGAAGAAGGGTTGGCAAAGAGGAAGGGAAAGAAGAAGGAAGGATAAAGAAGAAAAGAGCTACTGAAGTCAACATTGTATAATACGCCCAAGTGAAGAGAGACCTGGGGGTGGGGATTCAGGTCAAGATCTGACTCAGAACCTAATGTTCCATCTGTCTCATCACTGCCTCACTGAAGAAAGTGACATTTGTTGGTGTTTTGGAACCATTTGCTTTCTGATAAGTTCTTGCATTAAACAAGTAAAATACAAAGATGTATTTTTTTTTTTTTGAGACAGGGTCTTGCTTTGTAGTTCAGGCTGGCCCTGAGCTCACTATGGTGCCCAGGCAAGCCGCCGCGAACTCAGCAATCCTCCTGTCTCTGCCTCCCGAGTGCTGGGATGACAGGCATGAGCCACCACGCCCAGCATTGTGGTATGTGGTATTGATTGTTGGTGGGTGTGAGTCTCCACACCCAGCATTATATGTGGTTACCGGGGATCAAACTCAGGACCTTGCGCTTGCGAGGCAGGCGCCAGAACCACTGAGCTAACCCTCCGGCCCGACAAAGATGTATATTTTATACACACACACACACGTGTGTGTGTGTGTGTGTGTGTGTGTGTGTGTGTGTGTGTGTATGCATATATATCTGTATACACCCAGAGAAAGAGCTCAGGATAATGATAGATCCCACATAAGCGCTTCCATTTACGAGGTAAGGAGCTGCAGCCTCTAGGAGGCCAGTTACTGGCTACAGATACACACCTGGACAGGGCAAGGCTGGCTCTGGCTCCTCTGTTCCTGTGTGCTTCTGCCGCCTCCACCTTCCTGCTCAGGCGGCTGGGCCCATCCTCACCTGCTGTCTTGGTCCACTCAAGCTGCAACAACAACACACCAGAGGTTACGCGACTTAAGCAACAGCGTTTGTTGCTTACAGTTTCTGGAGGTAGAGAAGGCTAAAGCCTCGGTGCCGGCCGGCGGACTCGGCTATTGTTGGGGACTCTTACTGGATTGCAGACAGCTGCCTTCTCACTGTGCAGACAGGAGCTAGGGAAGGAGCAGGAAGGAGAGGGTACCTCATGGGTTCCCAAAGACCCCAGTCCCGCCCATCTGTTGCACTGAGGCCACAGCTCCCACGTCTGGTAACAGCACTCAGGCTGTGCCACCTGTCCTCTTCCAGTAAACCCTTCGGCTCTTGCACAAGTTTGCAGACCTTTTCTCTAAGTCACCAGCTGCTCCTCAAAGGAGCTTTCTAGTCAGAGGCCATCACTTTTCTGCCTGTTGGTTATACAAAATGCAGCAGCGATGATTTCTTACTTCTACTGGAATTTTTATGTGAATGCATTTTTATTAATACAAATTTCTAATAGAGTCTTAGATTGTTGAAGTGAAAAGTGAGTTTGAACAATAGGGAAATCAACACCAACATTTAGAAATGAGAAAACATTAAAAAATTTAATGGACAGCCTAGTTAATTCACTGCCCAGCATGCACTAATAAAATCATTTCACCACTATGTGGCTTTCTTACCTTTCAAATCTATGAGGTACAAGCTAATGAAACCAAAACATTTTCCATTTTCTCTCGTCTTTCCTCTGAGAAGATAAGCTTCCTGAGCACAGGAACTGTTGTCACTGTATCCGCAGAGCTTATCTGTGTTTTTAATTTTTAAGTGCACCTTTAATTTAAATTATAGGTTTTATGGAGACAATAAGTGTTGGATTAAATATAGGCATATATCT
>PVIC010044967.1:0-14804 GCA_004025085.1 Thryonomys swinderianus
AAGAATTCAATTTTTTAAAAAAAGCAGCAATCTGAAACCTCAACAAAGATTTTCTCAAAGTACTATTTATAACAGAAATATTTGGAAACAGCCTACAGTTCCAATTTTAAGGGAACAGTTAATGAATAAGATATAGCCAAATAATCCAATATTACACAGACATTAATAGAGTTGTCTAAAGGGTGGAAAATATTTAAGACATAAGGGCAAGCAAACAAAACAGGTTGTTATATTAACTATGGGAAAAATATTAAAAATAAGGAAGAAGAAAATGCCAAAATGTTATGGGTGCCTTTGGGTCATAAGATTATAGGTACTTTTTCTTCCTGAATTTTTAATACTTAATAAATTTCCAAAATTTTTATTGGAGGCATGTAAGTCTTTTGTGGTTAGAAATACTATCTCTTCTGAAACTCTACTAAGTAGCGATTCTATTATAAATACTTGGGCATATACGTTCACTGAGCTGATCTGACTTGTGTTCTCAAGGGAGTCAGTTTGCCTCTCGCCTATGCCAACATCAGCTTTGCAGAAGTGTCAGAGGCTCTAGGTTCACCCTGCAATTCACACAAAAGAGGCTCTTTCTTAAAAGGAAAACACTGTTCCTTGGCACCACTGTGATCAGCTCATTATTTGCAAAAGGGTTTGCACTACTTTTGTTGCATTAATCTCCAGTATTCTTTCTGTATCTCTCCCAGCTTTCACTGTAATCATTTGCTTACATTTGGCTACCTTATTACACTATGGACCTTGATCCCCAGCCTCAAAAATCTTGCAATCCAATAGGAACAAAAACATCAGCTTTGCCTGCTCACTAGATCTGCTGAACATCTCAATTGGCTACCACGAGTGATGTCTGCCTTTTATCATCGACAATGTTCACATCTCAAATTCTTGCCCTCTTCTATTGACCCTTATTAACAGACAGAATCACAGGATGACACTGCTGTAATGCAGAGAGAATCCCTATCCCGAACCATGCAATGCAAGCCTAGGTCCTATCCACAATGTTTCTTTTACTGAGACACCCTACATCTCCCTATAGTGTACACTGTTTCTTGCTGCAAACTGCACTAAGCCACAGCGAGTTCCTGGTGGTCTCTGGCTAGAAGGCACGGAGAAGGTCTTAGACATGTCTGGGGTCCCTCTTCTCTTCTCTCTGCCCACACGTCGGCAGCATGGACCTCCCATTCATCTCAGTGGCCATAACCTTTATGTCCAGCTGCTGCTATTAAGTTTGAATTTCCTAACATTAGCTAGCACTGCCCTCCTGCCTGCTCTCTGAGTCTTCCAACTCTAAAATCGTAAGTACATTATTGTTTTATTTTATTGTTTCATGCATCATTGCTTTAATTCCCAAATAGGCTATGAGATTCTCACAGATATGTCTATTTTCTATACCTTCTCATTATCCTTTGTATCACACACGAGGACACACACACATGAAGTCTTTTGCACATACAACTAACCATACATTTTATTTATATAAACTTGTCCTTCATTCGCTGAGGAATGACATGGTGTTTATATTCTATTAGTAAATCCTTTCAAAAAGTACCTTCAAGTGTAGATCTTTATAACTGGAGTGTTCTAGTAACTACTACATTCAGCATGTACTCACTTTCTTTCTAACTTCCCTCCCTCTCTGTAGCTCTTGTTTTTCGCATTTCCTAGGGCAAAGTATCTATATGTAAATGGGTAACTTCAACCCATGGCCCTCACAGAGATTCCCTCTGTCTAAGAGAAATCAGTGACGAAAAGTAAGCTTCTCAAACAACTGACTTGCTGATGTATCTGTCCTGCATAGCAACAGAGATACTGAAACTGAGGCAGAAAACCTACTAGATGATTAAGTTTTTACCCAAAGCTGAATATAATCCTGCCGGACAACTCTATTCAGTCTGCTGTGATTTCACACTCAGACGTCTCAAAAAGTAAGCTCACTCCACTTCCTCAATTCCATCACTCCGACTTGATAGTGACCCACCCTTTCAGGACCAGAGCTCCCTAGAGGTCCAGATGGACTTGGATTCACACAGCTCTGGCGTTCCACACTCTCTCCTTCACCTTCCAGTCCAGCACTAGGAGCTCACGTGCCGGATTTAACCTGCTCATGCTTCTATTTCCTGGCTCAGAAAGCGGGGTGGGGTGATATTTACTCTTCCACCCCCGGAATGAGGCTCTGTGAGACAGACAGCAGATGCCCTGCAGATGTTGGCTTTTCTTTTCCTCACAGTCCCTGGAAACTACCAGCATCCTTTCCCCCTGAGGAGCCCCCCACTACATTTTTTTTTTTTTTTTTTTGCTTTTTGAGACAGGGTCTCGCTTTGTAGTTCAGGCTGGCCCTGAGCTCACTATGGTGCCCAGGCAAGCTGCCGCGAACTCAGCAATCCTCCTGTCTCTGCCTCCCAAGTGCTGGGATGACAGGCGTGAGCCACCACGTCTGGCATTGTGGTATGCGGTGTTGATTGTTGGTGGGCGTGTCTCCACGCCCAGCATTATATGTGGTTACCGGGGATCGAACTCAGGTCCTTGCGCTTGCGAGGCCGGCACCGGAACCACTGAGCTAACCCTCCGGCCCCCCACTACATATTCTTATTGACTTATGCCAGGAAGAGTTTTTACAGCCAGGGCAGATGGTAGAGTTCCAGTTCTCCAATCAACAATCAAATCCCAGTCGTTCTATTGATCTGCCCACCTGTTCAACTTCCTGATCCTGCTCCCACCCCCTTCCTTGCTATCGCCCAAACCCCAAGGCCAGAAGCTGTACAAGTGCCATACTTCACTAGGCTCACTGGCCCAGCTTGTGTCTGAGGATGGACATCCTGTCCCCTCGGCCTCCTGACCTCTGACCCACACCGCTGTCTGAGCCAGGCATCTGGCACTCTGACCCCATGCGCAAGGCCTGCTGAGCCCATCCAGTTAGGCCTCACGTGCTGGATTCTGACCTCAGGCTTGACAGACAGCGCAGTATTTAAACACAAGATCTGGTGCCAAACTCCTGGGCTTTATCACTTAATGACCACACAACCTTAAGTAAGTTACTATTTCCCTAACGTATAGTTATCTCACCTTCGAAGGCTCTTGTGAGGTTTATATAATGAATTTAAATAACTACACAACTTGGGATCTGCCTTACCAGGCAGGTCTTCAATAGAATCAGTTCTACACCTGCCCCTAGGACTTTTGGGCTTCTTTCTGCACAATCCAGTTGATGTTGACTTAGCAGCACCACACACTGCTATTTCTCCTACTGGCCCAGGCCGTCACCTGTGCTGGTCCCTTCTGTCCACAAACACTGCTCGGAACACAGATGCTCCTCCAACCAGGCGGTAGCCTCGCTGGCATTTCACACTGTGGCTCACTCTTTTTTCCTGTCAACATTCTAAACTGGGACCTGTCATCTTCTGCCTCCTGAGTAATGCCCCAAACCTGTCCCTGGAACTCCCCTGTGCCGTCTCCAACAAACCCAGTGAATGTGCATAAATACCAGTGCTGTGCTCCTCACTTCACCTTCTTGTTCAAAGTTCCTCTGGTTCTACAATGCCCAAAATAAGAGCCTTTAATCTTATGATCACCACATGGGCAAGCTTCTGAAAGGAAAATCACTGGGTTGGAGATAAGGCGTGCAGATATTTACTGAAAGTACACTGGTGTGGATAAATCATCAATTCCTCAGTCAACAGTATCATGGAAACCATACTCCTTTAAAAAAGTCTAGACAGGAAGGCATTGTGTCATCTTTGAGCTTCCTCTTGGCTGGAAGAAAGGACTCACTTCTACAACCTGGCAGCTTTAAGCCCCTGAGCTGCCTCTGTGCACAAACTCCACGTTGTTGTGTTGAACAGAGCACTTATACTCAGAAAGAGACATATCTTTTAACTGGTAGTGTCATTTGCTTGGAAAACCAGGGCTCAATGTGATTATGACAGAACCAGCCCACTCTCACCACACAGCCACTACCAAGTGACATGCACACAGGGCTGAGTGCAAGATTTAGCCTGGGACTCTCAGAAGCCTTTCTGCTGGACAGACAGACTGATTCAGTGACCACCAAGCAAGGACAGTCAGACTCCCTCGATGGGATTTCTGTTAATGGGATCAAGAACAAATAGAGTCTCTCTTATGGATTCTACGTTAAGCTCCTAGGTTTGGAATTATGCACAGTGATCTTTCTCTGGACATACAGAGAGGATCTCAGAGTAAAGTGGACCCAGAGAGGAGTGGACTTGAGAAGCAAAGAGAGAGAATCTTGGAAAAAGTCACACGAGTCTCTGGTGTTAGCCATGACTGAAATCAAGAGCATCTTTGGATTTTTCATTTGCACCAAGCTTTTTTGCTTAACCTAGTTAAATTTGGGTTCTTTATGCTTATAATCAGATGAATCCTGATAACTCCCTTCTACAACAACACAGGGTATGGTGATAATAGAGGACATCTGGTCACTCTTTATGTGCATTAAGTATTAAGGACTACATGATGAATATACTACCAGGGGACTACGTAGTTTCACATCTTCACACCTGGCCATGCTCCTATGCCTCTGTGTAATTTCATCTCTGGTGACAAAGTTTCCAGAGTACAACCCAGTACTAGATATATCCCACTAAGAATACAGTAACTCAAAATTCCTCACCTTTATATGAAACGTAGATGACTGCTTTTTTCCAGATCCACTCCAAGCTCTTGGAAGAGTCCTAACAAGGACTCCGTGATCATCCAATCCCCAGAATCCTGTTGGAATGGTAGAAAAAGGTAAGTTCAGGAGGAAACATGGAAAAGGCACAATCACAGTGAACATCAGTCATCAGAATTTGAGGTACTACGCAGGTCTCCATCTCCTAATGGAAGATTCCTCTCTTCCAGGTGTAACATTTCACTCTGAAATTCACCCTCCATCAAAGTCTGACCTCATCTTTTTCCTCTTGTTTACCCGGAGTTGCCAAAGTGTGCCACAGTTCTCCTATCTCTGTATGTCCTGGAAAAAGGCACTGGAGTGTAGGGTTCAAACATGCTTTGGAGAATGCATTCTGGCTTCATGGGCTTTCTGCTCTAATTACCTCAGAGAGCTGTACTGAAAATCAATTGCTATTATTTGTGAAAACTGATGGAAAATCATCAAGTACCATGTGAAAGTTGGTATTTCTTATTTTATTATGTATTCTCAACTCAATCAATGACAGGCCAGCTGCCCAGGGCCAGATCCCCTTTACTTCCCAGGATCATAAGCTTAACCTTCTTCCTACAGCCTATCTCCTTCCAAACCTAAGCCAAAAACCATACACCCCCCACACACAAACACACACATTTTGATTCTTTCCTGTCCTTAACCCATGAGAACTCACTGCTGTAGCATTCTGAGGAAGTGTAAATGTAACCAAGCCAAAGACTTTGCTCTACTGCCGAGGCCACCAACAACCACAGTGTTCAAGGAGCTTGTCCAGCACCACACAATCAGCATCATGGTGACAAGTTCCCCATCCAATGCCTTTACGACCCCCATGCCCCAAGCAGGCTGCACCGGCACTCTGAATCTGGACGTGTAGAGATGCAAGGTGCTAGGTGGCCTGTTTGCCAGCCCCTGCCCACACCTCAGCAGCCTCACTCACAGCAGCTCCTGTATCAGACATCAGCAGAAAACACGTACCTTAATTCCATGAAGAAGTGGATATACAGGAGACAAAACTACAAATATTCTTAGATAAAATGAAGGATCTCTCTCACTGGAGGTTTGTTGTTCTGTCCTCACACAAATCCTTTTTCCAAATTCAGTTGGCCTGACAAAAACTCCCTGTACTTCTCCCATTTAAAGTAACCGTGTAGGAAATGGATCTATAAACTGCCGCCTCCTTCCAGTTCTACATCCTGTTTAGTAAGTACTGTGAGGGCTGCGTACTCACTACAAGAACTTAGTTTTTAGATTTTAATTTTGCTTAAGAAAGTAAAAGGTGACATTTGCTTATGTCTTTGGTTTTATCTATTTCTATAAAGCCAGTAGGAATTTCTTTTCCTTTGTGCTAACAGTCCCTACAGGAATGACAGAGTTTAACCAATTAGTTCAAATTCACTCCCCTATGTGTCAACAGCTATCTTTCTCTGTCCAATAAGCTATTGTCAAAATTCCAAAACTACACAAGCCCAAATATAGCAATTTAACTCTTGCCATATTCAAAGACATCACTAAAATCTCCAAGTTGTAACAAATGCAGCCATCCGCCTTCAGTGACCATGTCTGACCTGATCTTTCTGACCGCAGATGTTTTCAGATACTTTATTTACCTAGTACTGGCTCAAAAGCAACAGGTGAAGGACTGCTTTTGCAAAATGCCTGGAACTTACAAATAGATTTCCTCCACATCAACTCTCCCTTTACCAACAGTTTTCGCAGGCTAGAGACAAAGATAATCATAACTAGGATTACCAATTTTAGCTATATTTATCTCATAATGATGAGCTCTCCTGTAGGATTTTGTCTGAGAAAATGTATCCTTAAGCATTCAATATTGCATGTTTTTCATAGTAAAAAAAATACTCAAAACATTAAGTTGCTAAAACATTCCACTACAGATCCCACTCACTTGAAGCATTATTTTCTGTTTAGAAATAAACCTCACTTGAGTTGTTCGAAAAGCTTGAAAACACAATCAGATGCTTTGCTATTGATAAACATTAGGAGGAAAATTAAGTAAAATTTAAGAGTTCCAAGGCTTAACCGACTTTTCTCAAAATGATAATGTGTTCTAGTATCAGTGGCCAAATAACACACCGAAGGTCATTTTATGTGGTTTTGTAATCCAAGAAACAGCAAACCATTAAAGGAAACAGCGTTCGCGAGGCACTGGGAGCATCTGTGCCTGAAGCGCTGCAGAAAGCATACCTCTGACGGCGGCTGGACGGCAAAACCAACAGTTCGTCTGACTGAGAAGGAGTATTTATTGATTTCTAAACTGTTCTCAAGGCTGCTGTTCACGAGTGCCTCTGAAGGTCTTCCGAAGGAGAGCAAGGTGAGGCCAATGTGCTCGTGACACGCCGGAGGGGGGTGTGCAGTGACTCCATGCATGCGGGACGGTCTTCCTTTCTCTCTGATATTATCAGTGCCCGGTACTGAACGGTGAATAGTTTTTATTGCGCGCGCGTGCGTACACACACACACACACACACACACACACACACACCCCTAAATCAAAGTGCAGTAAATACACAGAGAGCTTGTAGCTCCACAATAGGAAGTGTGGGCTTTAACAAATATCGCAAAAGAATGATTAATGAAGGACATCTTGCAGCTTCTGTGCTTTCCTCTAAGAAGACGCTCCGGGGACAGGGCGTGCAGAATTTTGGACACGCTCGCCGTCCTCTGCACTCTGCCCACGCACCACACACCGACCCGCTCTCGGACTCCCGCCCGCTCTGCTCCCGCGCGGACGCGTGGGGACGTCTTCCCCGCGAACGCCGCCTGGAACCGAGACAAAGGAGGGTGTAGCTCGGAGGCGCAGCCCGGCGCTCCGGGACGCGGGACTACCGAGGGCCGCCCCCAGCGGGAGTCCGGAGCCGACGGCGGGCTCGGCGGGCTCCCGAAACTTCCGGAGTCCGCGTGGACCCTAACTCCGAGGCCAGCGCCCGAGGTGCCGGCTGGAAGCGCCCGGCTTCGGCCGCCAGGCTGGTCCCCGCCTCCCCTCACCTGTCCTGTCCGGGGCCTCGCGGGTCCGGCGGCCTCTCGGGCTGTCGCTCCGGCCGCTGTCGGGTCTCGGGCGTCAGCGGGAACCGCGGCGGGCGGCGGCGCCGTCGCTCCCCATCCCGGCGGGCGCGGCTCGGTCCCCGCGGATGAGTCAGGCGAGGGGGCGGCGCGCGGGGCCGGGGGCGGCGGGGGCCCGGGGGGCGCGCGGCTGCGGGGCTCGGGCTCCGGCCGCGGGGGCCACGGGAGGCGCCATCGCGCGCCCCGGGCGAGCCTGCGTCCTGGGGTCGCCGAGGGGCCGGAGAGGGGCCCGGGCTCCGGGGTCTCCTCGCCGCCGGCAGAGACAAAAGGGCCCGGGGACCCCGAGGGAAAGTTTTCCGCTCAGCGCCCCGCGGAGCCCAGTCCCGCCGCCCTCGCCCTAAGCACCGGAAAGGCGCGCGCCGGCGGAGGGGGAGGCGGAGGCGTCCAGCGCGGGGCTACCGGGGGACACGGACAGGCCGACCCCGCCCCGCGGCCGGCCTCCTCCCGGACCGCGAGCCCGCCTCCCTCCCCGGGAGCCCCGATCCAGCCGCTGCGCGCCCCGGGCGCGCGAAGTTGCACTTTGGAGAACCGAAGCCGCGGGCCGAACCCGTCTCTCGAGTAAAGCGCGGCTTCCAGGCTCCTCTCCTCCGGCTGAGGCGGCGGGCGGGGCGGACACACCCACTGCCGCCGGCTGCCGCGGGACCCAGCGGGTTCGGGTCCGGAGAGCCCGGTGCGCGGCCCCGGCGCCTAGCGGGGAGCCCGGCCGAGCCCGGCCTTTTCCGAGCAGGCGCCGCAGGACCCCGGGCTCCACGCCCCGCGCTCGCTTTCTTTGCCGCGCAGCCCGCCGGGGCGGGTCGGGGTCCCCCTGGCGGCTGCGCCTGCGCTGCGCGAAAGGAGCGGACCCGCCGGCACCTGCCTGGTCCGTGCCGCTCCGGGCGCGTCGGGAGTGGGGGCGGGGCGGGGAGTCCCGGGCCGAGGCTGGGGGAGGGCAGGGACTGGACAGGTGCGAGGCCCCAGGAATAACCAGCGCTAATGATGCCAAACCACGCTGCGGAGTGGCTCGGTTATTTTTTTTTTTTCCTCCAGATACCAATGAGTACGAACTACTGTGCTCGTGTAGTTAAACAACAGGATAGCTACCCTCAAGTCTCAGCTCTGCAGACAGACGTGACTGTATATTTGAAGGTCAATCCAGTAGGTAGCATTTTATGCAAAACTGGGTCACTGGGTATTGCCGAGAGCTCAGGCCTCAGCCCACAACCCGCCCCTGAGCTGCCAGTAAGGGGAACTCATGTGTCCCTTGGATGTATTCAGGTGAAGGTCGAGAAGGCAAAACTGGTGTTCTCGTACAGCTTGTGTGCGTGGCTCCGGGTATGGGCTTCTGATCTCATTTTCAAGAAAAATCTGTTTCTGGATATAGAACATGTATTGGGCGTAGGAAGAGTTTCATGAAAAAAAAATTCCACACTAAAACAAAATCCTGAAAATCACACATGGCAATGAGGAGCTTCTTGTAGAAAAATAAAAAGGGAATGAAAGCCAGCTAACGGAGTTGGGCACTTTGGAGAAACGTCATCCCTGTGGACCATGTGTATTTTAATTTTATTCTACTTGTAGGTACTGGCGGTAGTCTTTAGCTCACACCAACTGCTCAGTTCTCTTTGGCTTTCTTCTTCGTTTGTCAGGGAATCTGTCAAAGGAGCAGGAGTCCACTGGGCCCTCCTTTTAGTTGTTCCTTTACATTTTACATAGAACACCCTGAAGCCACACTTGCATAAAGCTCCAGAGAGAAGACACATCCCAAAGCCCTTACTAGCTTCCTCGAGAGGGAATAATAGGCTCATAGTGTCCGGAGAGATTATTTGACACGACACCCTATCTGAAACAGGCAGGGAACCACTTAAACAGCCATCCAGACATTCTAGGCGTACAGCCTTGAACCTTCCTTGGATATGAATGGCAAAGGAAACAAGCACATTCTTATGGCCATTTATAGCGATTCTTCATCTCTGAGCTTACCTCTCAGTGATTCCCCTGGAAAAGAGAAAGACGTCCTAAGTGAGATCAGCAAAAGAAAATTATAAATAGAGGCATATCTGCAATTCAGTAGTCCAGAGACTCCCACGGCCTTCATTATAAATTTTTCTCTAGTGTGCAGTGCTCAAGGCGAGCTCGGGTAAATTATTTAATCTTTGCTAATGGCCAATACTTTTCCGTCCGAGAAGAGCCCAGTGAATATGCTGTGCCAGTAATGGATCTTGAATTTAGCTCCAAATCTACTTTTGAAATAATGGATGGGAATCAATGATTTCTTACCTCTCACCATCAAAAGCTGCACAATACTTCACACACAATTCTTTTCTATGTCCTTCTGAGATGTGTAGATTTCCATCTTAGAAGAGCATACAGTGGAGTGAGCAAGTCACCCTGTAGTCTAAGCTTCACCACTTGAAGAACTTTGGACTTCATTTCTTAAGTAGAGAAACAAAGCACTAGCCCAAAATGCTATGAAATGCGGTGAAATATATGTAGACTTTTAGCAGTCATATAGACCCTCCACACACAGAGTTGAAAACATACACACACACACACACACACACACCCCAAACTTATTTTAATATCAAAACACAGTCAACCCTTTTAACATAACAAGGTTCAAAGATATGAGCATATTCTTATGGCCAGTGATGAAGACCACTTTATTCTGGATTTGTATGTCAGTGACTCAGCCAAGAATTAGCTTGAGAGAAATCTCCAGTTATAAAGACCAGCACTGTCACTCTTGCATACTGCACATGTCAGCCCAGTGGATGTCAGTGGGATTTTCATTAACTGTGCAAACACACTGGAATGAAAACGAGTTTTCCTAAATAGACCAGGTAGCAAGGCTAAGAGAAGGCTCTAAACAGTTTTAGTGAAATTGTACCCTCTTTTTATCATGTAGCCCATAGTATCCTAAGACCGGCTCTCAACCAGAAAATACAAATGCCTTCAATGGACAACAAGAATAATTGTTTGTGAGCATTTTACCCGAACTGTCTTCCTCCAGCTGTGAAATAAATTGATTTAAAGTCTTAAAGTCCCCAAGGTACCTCTGTTGATCACCTTGGCTGCTCTTTCAAGGTAGGAAGCAAAGAAGTCCAAAGTCAGAAAAGAAAATGATCTTGCTGATTTCATGCTGAAAATAGAGGTGAAAGAAATGCAGGAGAAAGCAAAAGATAATGAAAGTTTTTTTCAAATGAATTAACGTCATTTTTATTTCATTGTGATTTTTGAATAACACTGTCACTTTTCTTTTTTCATTATGTACAACTGACTTAGAAGACAGCATCAGAAAGATACTGCAAATTTCTGTTTTGTTCATCAAATGTGCAAGTGAGAGTGCTAATCTTTCTCAAGTGGATGTTTTATAACATCGAGCCCTATACTGCTACTTACATATTTTATAAATTCTGTATTAACTTCCTTATTAGACTATAAACCCCATTAGATTCCTTTTGCCTGAGATTCATGGCAACGTGTCACTTAAAAAATGCTAGAAAAAGCACATTATCTCATCTAAAGCCAAAATTATTTCCCATAGACAGATTCGTACTTGTGTGAAAGGAAGGATCTTGTGTTAGTCATTTTGTTGGTCTCTGGACAAGATACCCAACATACACATGCATCTTAAAGGAGGGAAGGTTTATTATGATTCACAGTTTCAGAAGTTTCAGTTCAAGATCAGCAGTCTTAAAAAGCAGAGAACTGGAATGTTGGAAGGTTCTGGGAGGAAGAAAGCTGCTTAGGTTGGGAAGCTGAGAGAGAAAAGAAGAGCAGGGAAGGGAGATAAACTATTCCAGATCACACCCACAGTGTTCCAACTCTTCTGTGAAGGACCCATCTCCCAATAGCATGTCAACTGTATGTTCCCATGTTTCAATCACCTGCCCAAAGCCCTGCCTATGAAGCAGTGAGGATGCCAGGGGGCATTCTTGGCCAAAATCATAATTGATCACTTCATGGCTGGTAGGAACCCAAGTCAAAGTACTCTGACCATATGTTTCAAGAGTCTACCCACAGAAAATAGATACTGTGGCAAATGACAGAATGGGCTGCCCACACCTGTGCTGCTGTCCGTGGTACTGACCTACTCTTGGTTCATAGCACCTGGCTACTCAAAGTGATGGGAGGACCAGCTGTCCTGATGTCACTGGTGAACTATTGACTGGAACGATGTCAGGCTCTGGCCAAGACCTCTGAACCTGACTCTGCAGCTCAACAGCATTCTCTAGGGATTCATCTGAAATTAAATTTATGAAGTGCTCCATTAGGACACAGTTCACCTTGCCCTATGGCTTACTTTCTGCTCTCATAAACTCAGTTCATGTCATCTACAAACACAGCCACAAGTCCTTCTGCTTTAGCTACATATCACTTAGGCACTGTGCTGTTTCACTAGTAGCTTAGACCTTGACTCTCAAATAGATGTGTTAAATCTTTGTACTGACCATTTTAAATTGTAATGCACTTGCCTATGAAGTGCCAATAATTTTAACCTCTCCTCATGATATGGTCTTAAGCATTTAATAATAACATAGTAGCTGGAAACTCTTTCACCTTACATGTACCAAATGTTCAACAAATCTCTCAACCACTGTGTGAGTGCTACATTCAAGGATTTATTGTAAAATGACCTAGTCTTCAATTTCTACTTAATCAAATCAACAGCCTAACTAGTTAATAAAATACAATTCAAAACCCTACCAAATCTTTCAGTTTAGTGTTTTTCTGTGCACAAAATGATCTAAAGAAAAATCAGGATCTTCCTGATAACTACTTTATATCTATTTTTATTAAAATTAGAGCAACATGACTTTTGAGTTCTAAAATGTTTATGAATATCTGGATGCCTTAACTCTACAATCAACAGAAATGTTTACACAAGTACAGCTGATTTTGTAAACATTAATCATTTATACTTATATTCAGACCCCAATTACACCACAATGCTGGTAAAATAGCATGTAATTTAAATTATGCTCTTTAGGGGTCCCAGGAATATTCTTTCACACATTTATTTCAGAACATGGAGAATGCTGACATTCACTTTTCAAAAAAAAAATTCAGACCTGATAACATGCTGTTACCATAGTAATTTAGTAAACTGTGTGTTGTGGTGAATGCCAATAATGGTAGCGCTCTGAGAGACTGAAGAAGGAGGATTATAATTTCAAGTCCAGCCTGGGCAACTTAATCACCAAGATCTTGTCTCAAAATTAAGGACAAAATTTAACCAAAGGACTGTGGATATAACTCAGTATGAAGGCTGTAGGTTCAGTCACCAATACAAAAATAAAAGAAGAGAGAAACAAAGAGATTAAGTGACTTTTGACCCTGAAGATTGTTTCTATCTGGCTGATGAGCTCTTCTCTCAGCTAGGAAAGAACTGCAAGGTAGAGTCCAAAGAGGACTAAGTAAAAGGAGTTATCATAGAACAGAGCAGAAAGCAGCATTTATAATAAAGCAGAATCAGAAAGTTCCCAGGCAAATAAACCTGGGAGGGTCTGAAAAGTGTTGTCAAGGCTTCCTTTTGTCTAGGGTTTTCAAACACAAATAACTACATTTCACTCCAGCTGAGATCACCTATGAGGTTAGAATTGGTAAAGTCTGACATAAACATGGGCCTGTAAGAGCTCCTGGATGAAGCAGATCCTTAGACAGATATGAATGCCTTGTTCCTGGGCAAGAGAATTCTGTCAGTTCAAAGAGACCTTTGTCTACTGAGCCCCCAGATGGACTGGCCTTAGTCTCTGAATCTGTCTGACTCCCCCTCCCACTCCTGGCTGGGCTGCCTGTTTTATGTCTGGACCACCCTTTGCAAGAACATTTCACTTCATGGGCTGGTATTCTTCTGAGCATGAACCAACTTCCCATGAGGCCTGGAAACATGTGCTATACACATGTACTAATAACGAAAAATATCTAAGAAAAATGAGATAAAATATTGGGTAGGTGCAGAGGAGAGATACATACAAAAAGTGTTTAGGAATACTGGATCAAAGTCCTGGATTTTTCTTCCTTGTGTTACCAGATCATCCCTGTAATTGTACACAAAGAAGGCAGAATCAAAAGATGAAATTTCTTGTGCACAATTTCCATGAATCATGAACTACAGTGTTTATCATTATGTTTAAAAATAAAATAAATAATATAATGGAAGAATCAAAATTTCTAGTAGATTGAAAGCTCCCCAGTTTTTATTGCATTTATTGTTCTGTTAAATCCAGGATCAGTATTGGGCACTTTTCAAGACATACATCACTGTCTGTGAAGAACTTTGTACTTTAACTTATTGAAAACTGTACATGTTGCTGTCTTGTTCAGTTGTGAGTTTTAGACTTCTTCCATTATCATCTCTTTGAGATAGTCTCTGAGTCTTCTACTTTCCACACAGCTACAGACAACATTTGGGCCACAGCCTTTCTCTGCATGTGTGGCCACATCCCATGTGAGCTTTCTTCTTCATGGCGTGTGTGGGGTGTCAGGGACATAATGTATTGAAGTGCATGAAAGAAAGGGGGGAGGTAGGGAGAGAGAGAGGGAGAGAGACAGAGAAATAGAGAGTCTGTGTGAGACCTGAGATATTCCCATGAGTCTGATCTCTCTCTAAAATATGTACTAAGAAAGAAAAGAATACACCAAGTATTGAGAGAGAGAGAGAGAGAGAGAGAGAGAGAGAGAGAGAGAGAGAGAGAGAGGGAGAGAGGGAGAGAGAGAGAGAGACTAAGGCAGGCCAGATAGTAGGGACACATCTAGATGAAAAAATTATCATAGAAGGTTTGACATGGGAACCTAACACTGTCCCCCTAAATCCCAAATTGCCAGAAGTTTTACTCTAAGGAATGAGTAGGATAAAAAAGCTGTCTTTTGGGGCCAGAGGGTTAGCTCAGTGGTTCCGGCGCCTGCCTCGCAAGCGTAAGGACCTGAGTTCGATCCCCGGTTACCATATATAATGCTGGGCGTGGTGGCTCACGCCTGTAATCCCAGCACTCGGGAGGCAGAGACGGGAGGATTGCTGAGTTCGCGGCGGCTTGCCTGGGCACCATAGTGAGCTCAGGGCCAGCCTGAA
>PVIC010044968.1:0-14801 GCA_004025085.1 Thryonomys swinderianus
AGGTCGCAGATCATCTTGGGAGCTGGGCAGCACTGTTTGGTAGAGTGCAGATCTCGCAACTGCTAGTTGGTGCAGCACCCAGTGCAGATCTCCAGGCCTGAAAAGAGTCTCCTCTAGCAGGGTCTGCTTCCCACAGTCCGTTCTGCTTTTCCTCTCTCAGTCCAGAGTGACGGACCCTCTCTTACAGGACCGCGCTGGAAGGTGACGTGGCAAAGGACACCTCCGGCCCTTACAGACATTCGTGGTCGGACCACAAGCACCTGGCACAGCCCGAGCCCGCCGTGGTCTCGGTGCTCGGCAGCCGGCACAGCCAGGTAAGCCAGCGCTCTGCTGCCTGAGTTGCACCGTCAGTGACACTGGTGACTTTGATTCCAAACAAGCTCAGGTAAATCAGTTTCCACAATTAATAATTCTCGCAGGTGCGCTGTGCTTGATACTGGGTTAGCTGCCACGGGGGGATATAAAGAATGAAGGGAAATACACTTGGGGACAAAACAGACCACGGATCCCTTTGGTCCGGGACTTCCAAAGCACGTAATGTGTAGCTCATTAAAGCAGGGGCTTCTGTTTGTTCTTTTTCAGAAAAATTAGTCAAATCTCCTTTGTAAAGGAAGTGTTCTCTAAAACTGTTATCTTCTATTTTACATTAACCAGGTAGGAGACAGGTAGTCTTTAGGCTGCATTACTAAAACGTAACCAGTCTAAACTTGCATCCTTCGGTGCAGAAACGTGTACCGCACACGGAATGCTTCCGAGCGAGCTCGCCCTCCCTTCTCTCCGCAGAGCCTGGGCTGCTGCCCGGTGGAGCTGGAGCGCGGCCCGCGGGGCTTCGGGTTCAGCCTGCGAGGCGGGAAGGAGTACAACATGGGGCTGTTCATCCTCCGCCTCGCCGAGGACGGCCCCGCCATCAAGGACGGCCGCATCCACGTGAGTGCGCTTCCGCCCGCAGCCTCTGCTTCTGCTCGGTCGAGCGCCCCGACAGGAGCGGTGCTGGGGGAGCCCCGAGCCCGGCGCGAGCGAGCGAAGCAGCAGGACTCCGCGTGCCGGAGCCTCGGGAGCCGGAGCGACGCTCGGAGCCGCGCGGCTTCCTCAGCTGGGTCATAAGCCAAGGCTCTCACTTGTGTAGGGACGTCTGAGGGTAGCTGGATCAGTAAGGAAAACATACTGTCATCTTATCAAGGCCTGAGAAAGCCAAGATGAAACAGCCTTTAGTTTTTTCCAAGAAAACAGCAAGCCGCGGCTCTTTTCCTCCAGGCCCCTGCGCAGTGACCGGCAGTTCTGAGTCTCCGGCCTCCCCTCCTGCTGGCGGGCTGGATCCGCGGATGCCCACCGCACGGCCCCGCCGGGTGTTCCCTGCGCCCAGCACGGCGCGAGTGCGGGACAGTGGTGGTCACAGACCTGCCTTCTGCTTCCTCTCTGTGTGCTGAAGAGGGACGCTGTATAGAAGGCACTTGCTGTCATCAGATCTTTATTTTGTGGTACTGAAGACTGAACCCATGGCCTTTGTACTGAACTACAGCCCCAGCCCCTTTTTTAATGTTTTGAGATAAGGTGTCACTCAGTTGCTGAGTTGCCCAGGCTGGGCTCAAATTTGGGATCCTCATGCCTCAGCCTCCCAGAGTTCTGGGAATACAGGTGTCCACCATCACATCCAGGTGTGTCCGACACATACTTAACACAAAGATCAGCTTTAGAACATATCAAGTCTGTTATTCTCCCGGCAACGTATCTTTTACCTTCTGTCACCTGTAGTCTGCGAGGTAGGTGGCAGTATCCCTACACAGGTAAGGGCAGCCTGGGAAGACCAAGTCACCGGCCACGATGCCTCGGCGTGTCGAGTGTTGGCCCCTGCCCCTCTGGCTCTCTGCCCAGTGGGGGCGTACGGCTCCTGACAGCCGTAAGGTAACGTAAGCACGTGCTGACACGTTACCTTGCAAATGCAGCGTCTCTGGGGGCCGGTCACACTGCAGGCTTGGTGACGATAGGGGTGTGGCGTGTGTGTGCTGACAGGGACTGATCCAGGCCACATACCCAGCCATTTTCGGGGGCACAGGCTCCCAATAAATGGACGCTGCTGGGCTTGAGTTTTCCATCCTGAGCCTTTCTTTTTCTTTTGATTAAATTTCATCTTTTCTCCCTTTCATTTCTCTATTCCTCCCTCTTCTGTCCCTCATAATTTTTCAGTAATACAAAGCTGAATTTGAATCTTTACTATATTTAATTATCAAAAGATGTTTCCCCATTTTATCAGTTAAATTTTTAGGGCAACTTAAAATGTCAGCAGAGTGTCTACATTTCCTCCTCAGGTGCCTTTTTAAAATCTTTGAGTGTGGGGCCGGAGATTTGGGGCCAGAGATTTAGCTCGGTTCCGGTGCCTGCCTAGCAAATGCAAGGTCCTGAGTTCGATCCCCGGTAACCACAAACAATGCTGGGCGTGGAGACTCACGCCCACTGGCAATCAGCACCACACCCCACAGTGCCGGGCGTGGTGGCTCACGCCTGTCATCCCAGCACTCGGGAGGCAGAGGCAGGAGGATTGCTGAGTTTGAGGCTCGCCTGGGCTTTCAAAGAGAGACCCTAAAAAAAACAAAACTTGCAGTATGGGGTAGTTCAGTATAGAATACTCCCCTAGTAAATCTTAAAGCCACAGATCCTTCTGTCCCCTTCTTTGGCTTTAGACAAAAATGACACCTGGTGGCAAATGTGTTCAACTACAAGATGCATTTGCAGTCAGTCTGAGACGGGCTTGGCCAGGTCAAACCAAGCAGTATGTGACTGAAATGTACTGTATTCAACCATGTTTTATAAGATGTTCCTGAGCATGTTCCAAATGCTACATTCAGTAATTATAATAAGCAGGATGATATAACTAGTGCAAATTTACCAGTATAAGGTCAGGAAAGTGATTCCACCAAGACTTAGCAAGGGAAATCTAGGCATTGGCTTTTGTTTCACTTACATGTTTTAGATAGTAAGGAATTTTTGTGGTTATTAATTTTCTCCATTTTGCTTTTACTGCCTTAGTTTTTTTAAAGTTCTTTTAATTTTATAAATGTAGCTTGTTCTGATTCCTGTTACCATAAGAGTTAAGAGGCAATTTCTGTCTGGCTGAGAAGGAGCACGCACAGCCCAGCATGTGGCGACAGTGCGCCCGCCGGAAACAGCTCCTCTTTATGACAGCTGCTTCTGCAAGATCCCTCTACTCCATAGGGGGCATCCAGCCAGTCACCTCCAAACACCATTAACATCAGTGCCTGCTTTCCGGGGGCATTCCCATCACAGTATTCTGTCCATCGGTCTGTTTCTCATGTCTTGCGGTAGCATGTTTCTTTTCAAGTACAATTTCATACAGTTTGTGTGGCGTTTTGCATTGTAGAGTGGGATACAGACTATAGTTAAACCTTCATACTAATGCGATTTATGCCTTAAAAAATAACAACTGCCTGTGGTTGGTGTGCAGTCACTCTGTACCTCACCGACTGTCAGCTCCCAAGCAGAGGGGGAGTGAGGCCTGGACCTGAAAGGAGCCAGAGGGGCCCACAGACAGGACGCTAAGGTCCAGCCGCCTACTGCTGTGCCGAGCTGTCTTTGGGTACAGAGACTATCCACTCTGTCAAATAATTCCTGAGTCCTTTGTTGTTACATTTGGATTTAGTAAATGCAAAATTATTTGGACTGTTAGTAATGTTCTATTGTTTAATCCTATTTTGAAACCAATACCCTTCGGTTGTATGTCACCTTGAAACTTTAAGTCACTAATACTATCTTTGAGTCCTTTACAAAAATTATACTTGATTATCCTTATTTTTCTTTCGAAAATAACTAGATTGTTTCCTTTGAATAACGAAAGCATCTTAATGAGTGTCTGCAGGGAAATGCTTTCCCACTAAAGACACTGTGAGCCAGTAATTGCTTATACACAAGGGATCACATCAAACTCCTCGCCAACCTTTTTTCTTTTAGAATTTTAACCTGTTAAGTTTGTCATCTAGCTAAGGCCTCATTTATGGACAGGATATAGTAGCAGCCCAGGGAACAGGCAGTTGCCCCAGAACAGGTGTTAGGAAACTGAAGATTCTCTTCACACTTAAAGTACTTTGAGTTTGATTGCTCAGATACACCTATCTACAGTATCGTTTGGTTTATTTTGCCTCTTTCCTGCTGAACTTTTGCTGGAACACTTTTTTTCTTTATCCAGTCTTGGGCATCAAACACAAAGCAAAGCCTCATGCATGTCAGAGAAAAACATTTTGGGTTTTTACTTTGGAGGTTGCTGGGGATTGAACCCAGAACCATATGGATGCTGGGCATGGCAGGTGCTTTCCCTAGAATTTGCTTATCAATTTCAAGATGCCCAGCTCCTAGTTTAGCTGCCAAAGTTTTCCCATGTAGGGTTTTTATTAAAGTGAAATAGTTCATGGTCTCTCCCGTTGCTGCCATCTGTCCGTACAGCAGCCCTAGCGCTACAGCACATTGTACAAGTTAAATATTTTACAGATGAGGCCCTCGTGTGTAAAGGGTGGAGAGCTCGAGAGTGGACAGAAGCAGAACTGGAAGATACATCGTTTCATCTTGTTCTTGTGAATGTTCCCATCTAGGTTGGTGACCAGATTGTTGAAATCAACGGCGAACCTACACAAGGCATCACACACACTCGAGCAATTGAGCTCATCCAGGCCGGTGGGAATAAAGTTCTTCTTCTTTTGAGGCCAGGAACTGGCTTGATACCTGACCATGGTGAGTTAAGTTACTAAGACTCTACTGGTACTGAGCAGACTGTGTGTTAGGGAGGGACACGCCAGAAGCATAAAAGCAGAGTGACTTCCATTTTTTGGAACAGAATATATTTTGATTTTATCATAAAGCATAAAGTCCTTCTCTAGAGAAGTGTGTCTGTAAGGAATAAGAACATCAGAGGCAAAAAATTTAAATGACACAAGAACACTTTAAATGTCTTAAGTATTCTAGCTTTTTCCTGTTCTTGATTTTACGCATTACCACAAATGTTCCTCGTTTCTTTATGGTAAGATATTTATCTCTTAATGAGTAAACACCCTAAGAACATCCAGTTTTTCTGGTCACTTGTCAGAAACAAGTTTCTATAGCCCTACCCTAAAGATGAAGCTGGACCTGAGACCACAGGTCGGTGCTCCTGGACTGGTCTGAAACTCTTGGTTTCACTGTAGGGGTTTGAATTTTCACTCTGCTTGGAAATGAGTTTTGAGACTTGGTCCCGTCTCCTTCAGGGACCCCCCCCACAACAGACACTCTGTAGGCCGAGTGTGGACATACCTCCCACCATCCCCTTGCAGCTTGTAATTCTCTGACTGTATTATCTTCCACCATCTGCTTGTAAGTCATACATTCCCAGTGACATCTTTGCTAACTGCGCTGATTTTTTTTTTCATATAGTCCTAGGCTTTTTCTCTTCCTTCTTCAGGTTTGGCTCCTTCCGGTCTGTGCTCCTACGTGAAACCTGAGCAACATTAAGGCTTTCAGGGCTTTTCTTGGTCTTTCCTTAAAAAGACTTGGTAAATTTGCATGTCTTATAAATCACTTCCTCCTGTTTTCTTTTTAATTAAAAAATTATGCTATTAAATACATCTATTTCTATCTTCTGCACTTTTCAGTCTCCTTTTGACATTAAATTTGATAGCTTTATGCAAGAAATTTATGTACAAATGCCCATGAATCTCATTCTGGTTATCATAGTTTGGTCTCCTTTATTAGTGATTTTGATATAACCGTTGATCACACCTTAATCAGCCTCCTGGGCCAGGTGATTTGGTCCAGTTTTATTATTTATTTCTTATATGCTTCTGATTGGGCTTTTAAAGAACTTACAGATTATGTATTGCCTCACTAAATATATATAATTATAAAAATGAAGCTTTATGTACAAAAAAAAATCTACCTTTCATGTACAAGCAGATGTCTATAATCATCTGCCTTTACAGAGATATACAAACATGTATAAACTGCAACATAGTCAAGCTGTTTAGCAGTCAGTGTGATTCAAATGGCTGTCAGTTCAAAGCTGTGGGTCCTACTTAGGATTTAAAATGTAATAATGTTCCACTCAAATCACTTTTTAGGTGATTGGGATATTAATAACCCTTCATCTTCCAATGTGATTTATGATGAACAGCCACCACTTCCCCCATCTTCACATTCTGCTTCCATATTTGAAGAGTCTCAAGCGCCAGTAATTGAAGATTCTCTAATCAGAGTTCAGATATGTGAAAAGGCAGAAGAACTAAAGGACACTGTACCTGAAAAGAAAAGCACTTTAAATGAAAATCAGCCTGAGATCAAGCATCAGTCTCTTCTCCAGAAAAATGTGAATCAGAGGGATCCACCCAACACTCACAGTGACAAGAAGAATCTACTAAGAGCAGAAAATGGCGTCACACAGAGAGGTAGGTCTCCTAGTCCCAAGAAGTCAGCTCACTGCTATGCAGAGGAGCATCTGGGGAAGATTCCTAGTCCTCTGAAACATGACTCCAAAAGCAGACCCAGAGACCGATCTCTCAGCCCCAGGAAAAAGTGTCAGCTCGACACCAGAGCAGGTTCTGGACAAGATCACAACAGAAAAAGCAGAGGACGCTCTTCTAGTCCAAAGAAGCAGCAGAGAACTGAAGGAAGCAAAGACTTGTCAAATGCTGAAGCCAAATTACTTGAGGGGGAGAGTCGCAGGGCAGCAGGGCGTGACGGTGCAGAACGCCTCGCAGACGGGAAAGCCAAAGCAGGTGTGATCGGTAAAGATCTGAAGCAGAGTCAGTCAGGAAAAGACAGAACAAGGTCTCCAGAGAAGAAAAGCAAGAGAATGGATGAAAAATCTGTTGCCTCCAAAAAGACTAGCAACACTGCTAGCAGAGTCGTGTCTGAAAATGCAAAAGGAAAGAATGCAACCATAGGAGAAACACGTTCTGGCAAAGATAAAATAGAAAATGCCCAGATAACAGAAAAGAAGCTGAAACAGGAACCTGGAGAGAGGATGGTGTTAAGTAAAACAGAAGATCACAGAGGGAAAGAACTAGAGACAGCTGACAAATGCAAAGAGAGTGGAAGGTTCAAACCTGAAAGCAGCTCTCCAGTTAAAAAAACACCAATAACTCCAGGGCCCTGGAAGGTGCCGAGTGCAAATAAAGTCACAGGCACGACTGGCATGGCTGAGAAACGGTTGTGACCTTTAGTGTAAAACAAAGAAAAACAAGGTGTAATCTTTTCTAACTAAAAAAGCATTTTTCAAAAAAAGGTTTTCTTTTCAGAAATTCTGAAACATCTAAATAGTTTAATTTGCACATCAAGTTTCTAGACTGCATGAAAGGCCTTTAGGATTGCTAAGAACCTGATGGCCCTGGCTGGCCACGCCCCCCGCGCTCATCCGCTCTGCCTGGTGAGGGTGCCCACTCGTTTCCACGAGTATCTGACAGGTGATATGTTAACACTAATAATGTGGTCATGACTCACTTTGTATTTGTGCCAATTTATCTACTGTACAATGTCTGTTTTCTCCTCATTCTGATATTTCCACACTAACGAAACAGGTTTGGCTTGGAAACTGGTGTTCTCAATAGCATGTTGCATGTTTACAGAGAGAAATATTTGAGTCCTTGCACAAGAGATTGTTAGCTTATTGTTCAAATTAACAGCTACTGATGGAGTCCTAGTTTAAAGGTAAAACTCCCAAGTATTGTTAATTTAACCCAAAAGGTTAAATATTTGCTTTCTTATAGCTTATTTTAATTTGGCTGGGTAAGGTGTTTCAAGTAACTGTTACAGATATTCCAACTGAATATTTAAAACGAGAATGTACTCGCAGCAGCAGAGTTCACCCCCCAGCTGTGTTTCCTGCATCTTGGGTCGCCCTTTCTCATTATGACACCACAAAGCAGCATGCAGAAGTACTGCTTCTTCAAGGAGAAATCGCCAGTTACAAATTTCCGGATTATTTGGAGTGTAGCTACTGCTCAAATCATCCATCTTTTATAGAATGTACTTACTTGAATCAGAGTCTATAGCTTGTGTGCGGGGCTCGGTCACGAAGCCAGTGCCAGTCACTGTCAGGTCCACACACAAGCCCAGGTGCACAGAAGCGGACCCTGCTCTGCACATCAGGACAAACACGGTAGATGGGATGTGCTGGATCTTTAACTTTCAGTTACATTAACTTTCTTATTGAAAAACAAGCGCAAGATTGAAATCTGCTTAGCTTGTGCACAGAGTTCTTTTTTAAAAATCTAAAGATGTGTGCTGCAAGGTAGAGATAGTTTTTAACTCCATAAAATACGTCCAGGTCTTACAAACCCCTGAAGCAGCATTCAGTAGCATCTATAAATAAAGGTGTACTTGCAGCCTAAAAACATTTTATGGAGTATTTAAATCCATCTGTCCTGTCACCCTGAGTTCCTCTTGCTGTGAAACACATTCCATCCCTCTCTGTGACTCAGACTCCTAACAGGTGTAGATAACACATACTTCCCAGAGTGAGACTTGAAATCCTCTTTCATCCAGGACTCACTTCCCCATCTATTGTAACTACTTGAATAGAGAAAAATTAGGAGGCTTAAATAAATGCTAATAATTTAGTAACACAGAAATGATTTATTTTCCCTATAGTCCAATTAGTGATACAAATCCTATTTTTTATCGTTACCTGTGACATTAACTTTGATGTCATATGTTGTCTGATGTGGCTCTTCCCTAAGCAACCTGTCACTGTACTGATTATATACTGACTTAGCAATGTGGCCTTGGAATGCTGAGCAAAACATGGGTGTCCGGGTTGTAAATGTTTATATATGTACAGTACCTTTATATATACACTTGAGGTTCTGATTAGAGAAAGATCTGTAAATTGCTCGTTATTTTTTATATAGATATTAAAAAAAAACAGTTAATGACCTGCATTTCTTTGACTTTCCACTCTGCTTATTTTGTTTTCTACTCGGGGAGCTAATTCTCAAGAAAGATTTAGTCCCTCCAAGTAACATTCAAAGTCCTACATTCAGGAACACTCTTACAATGAGAGATATGAGTTAAATATATCTGTTTTTCACCTTTCACTGTAAAGAAAATTTTGCTTAAATAATTTGCTACTGGGAAAAAAAAACAAGCCTTCCTTAATCTATTAGGGAGAAAGACAATTTGTCTTACTATTCAGTAACTACAGAGTTGAAATACATGGCTAGAGCCTAAGTCCCATTACCACAAGGCCACAAAATTGTTTCATCAGACTCTGGCAATCTTGCATTATTCTTCCATGTGGCTTTTTTACTTGACTCCGTTTAACTCTTGGCCTAAAACCTACCTAAAACTCAGTCCCTAGTTCGCAGGTCCCAGAGAGATAGGAGACTATGACAGCCACCAGCAAGGCTGGGTGGCTAAGAAAGCGAGGAGTGCTGGGACTTAGACCACAGTGTGCTCCTGGATCTAAGGAACACTGGCACAAACAGACATGTCACAGAATGTGACATTCCAGCCTGGTAGGCAGAATATCAGAACATCTTTTTACATCATCATGACATGCTCCAGTACCTAAAAGCTATCTGTCCTTTTAAAAGTTAGGTTTATCAGTAATATATGTTTTGGGGCCAGGGATGTAGCTCAGTGGCACCATGCCTGCCTGGCAAGCACAAAGTCCCGAGTTCAATCCCTCGTACTAAAATTAAAAATAAAAAGCAGAAAGCAACCTATGACTCACTTAGGGGCATGAATATAATTACTACATGAAGTCTACAATCTTTAGTTGACTCAGTTTAAGATACCCATTAACTTGGATATGTTTTCATTGTTTCTATACAAGTAGCATTAAGTATAAGAAGGAAGCATGAAGGCTTATCAGGACCGGAATTCCAATAGGAAATCCTGAATTCTTTTATGTTAAAATATAGAAACAGAGAAGCCCTACAAGTTAGCCTTATACTATGTCAAAGAATCCTGTGGATATCTACTTTATAACATTTACATTAAAACAATCCACAAATCCTAAGGTTCATTTTGTCCTTAGCAAAAGGAAAATCATTTGTTCACTTAGGCAATACCTCATGGCAGCTTATGGGCTCAGGCTCTGCAGAAAAGGTACAAAATCGCACATTTGTCACACTCAAACTTCGTCATTCAACATGGGCACCAGTAACTGCAAGAAGCAAAAGATTACTTAAAATTGCCAGTTAGTAGTACATGTATAAAGTAGGTTAATAAATTTACATTTTGATCTTCCTAAATCATACACTCCGTTTCAGAGCAAAACCCATATGACCTACAATAAGTATGTAGATCTAATAAAATTTTCAAAAATGAATTTCATTAATTTGAAGTTTATTTTTACAGTGCATAGGTCCACTTACCTCTAAACACCATGAACCAAAAGTAAAAACATAAACCAATAAACGTGTACTTTGAGAGACACATCCTTGTATTTAGAATTTTTCTACATGCCCCTGAAAGTCAAGAAAACCATATGCCAATTAGGTATTTTGTTATGCAACTTTGCAAACTACATTACACAGGGCCACAGTCTGCAGGTTTAGGAAGTCTATAGATCATACCTCTGTGGCAATTTTAAGAGGGTCTCCTCAGTAAAACATTCAAAAATTAAGTCGGTAATTTTTCTTACACTCTTATGGTTATTAACATTCTGATTAAACTATGAATATCTTAACCTCTGTTTTCACATCTTGGTTTAATCACTCCTCTGGGAATCCAAAGCACAAATACAGAGATGGGATTAAATGGGTAAGGAAGCCGTGAGGGCCGGAGAGCCGTGAACAGCAGCTCTTCCACTCTACCCGCAAGCAAGTGCGTGCATGTTAACAGACTTGAGGTCTGGCCGCCTTGCACTCGGTCCAGGGCCGGGAGGGACGTCCGCAGGGTCTGCGCCATCAGAAGGCTCCTCCAGGGACCAACAGCAAGTGCTGAGAGGAAGCAGCGAGCTCGCACGGCCTGGGACAGTGCGGTGGGAGGGTGGTGACGTCGAAGGGAAGCAGAAAAGTGACAAGGGAAGGCTTGGAGACGATCACAGAGCCGAGAAAGGCAGAAATGTGAATGATGTCAAGACAGCTGCCGGGGTGCGAGACACTTTGTGCAGCTGTGGAGAAGTAACTGCAGGAGGCGGTAATGGAAACGAGAGTGGGTCAGCATCACAGTTCAGCGAGGGTGGCAGTAGAAACAACTGGCATTAACTTGGTGGGATGGTGCTTGCATCGGCAGCACATGGCTAAAATTGCATGTGGCAGTGCACACCCATAATCTCAGCACTCAGGAGGCTGAGGCAGGAAGACCACACAAGTTTTAGGCCAGCCAGAGCTACATAGTTCAAAACCATCCTGAACTACACACTGATAACTTTCTCAAAAAACCAAAACAACAATCAAAAAACTTTGGAGACTGGCTTGAGCAACTGGCTAAACTTTTGGTCATTTACTAAGTAGGGAAAACATTTACTCTTCCACCTTAACTAAGAAGAAAGGAAAAACTTTAAAAAGGGATATTACATGGACAACAAGCAGCAAAGGACGATGGAGTTAGGCAGCCTCAGGACTTCCCCAGATCACTGTTGAGGCGCTTTCCATGCCGCGGTGGAGAAAGGGGGAACCCACAGAACCAAGCGGTCTCCTGAGTTGAAAACAGAACGGTGCCTCTGAGCGGGAGTGGCTGGCTCTGCAGGCGGAGGCCCGGAGAGAATGCTCTGCCCAGACAGGAGGGCTGCGGGGAGACGTGGGCCCCTCCGAAGCCTGTGCCAAGCGCTGCTGGACACAAGCAAAGGTAGCAGAGTTCATGCTCCCACAGCCAAAGGGGGCAAGCGTGAGGGGATAAAGCAACAGAGCAGCGGCGGCTGCTCACGGTGCAGAGACCCCTCTGGCCCAGCTAACAAAGCTTAAAACCAAGCAATGGCAAGTTTAAATGATTACAGAAACAATGGACACGACCTAACAGCCAACAGTATAAACTTCATAACATTATCAGCATGTAAAATCATGGAACTGTAGCAGATGTGAAGGAAATCAAAACCCCAAAAGAACTTGGGTGACAATTTTACCTCCTTGTTTACTACTTTGATTACAAATAGATGATGTGAAAAGAGGTAGAGAAAAAATAAGTGCCTCAAGGAAAGTGATAGAAGGTATTTTTTTAGAAGACCCAAATCAAACTTACAGATGAAAATTAATGAGATTAGCAAGTCAGTACAACAGAAAAGGCTAAAGAACTTAAGGTACAACAAGACAAACCATCCAAAATTAAAAAGGAGACTGGAAAACCAGTAAGCAGAAGGTTAACTTTAAGTAGCTTAATACACAAGTGGGACAGAATTATTTTAAGGAATGTCAGTTTTTTCATTTGACAACATGAAAATATAAAATAATGCAAGGTACAAGTCCACAGATTCAATAAATCCAACAAACCATAAGGAAAAAATATGACAACCCATGATGAAAACTATACCAATACGTAATCTCCACAAATTTCATGGTAAAGATAAAAAAATATTAGGAATAGCCAAAATTTTTTTTTAAATGATAAAAGTAAGGCAAACTCATGAGGACACAATCCAGGGGGCAGGGATCCGCGCTACATCTTTAAACCTGGACTTTTAGACCAGCAAGAGTATTTTTACATGTTTCATAACTACATCTCAACAAAGTGGGCCTATGTGCCTTGCTAAAAGGATTCCTGGTTATCTTCAAAATAACAAGTTAACTGTTAATGCGCTCTAAATGACAAAACCTAAAACACATTTCCTTTCTGAGAAGAATAGTTCTTGAGGAAGGGAAAGAAAGCCATCATAAGAGCAGAAGCATCAGAAACTTGTTCAGAAAACAGAGTGTCAACTTAGATTAGGGTGATGTCAGTGGTACAGAGGAGAGTGGATTGATTAGAAATCAAAATGATATCCAAAGACTTGATATTGGGGATTGACTGGATGCAAGATATAAATAAGGAGTCAAGTGACCCCCAAGTTTCTGAAATAATCAACTGCATTTACATTTACCCAAAAACCCATTTAAACCCCCTATACACCAGCAAAATCAGCTGAAGGACTCACACAAGCACCTACTGGAATTTGCTGTGCAAAAGTAGCAGATAAAAATAGCTTTATTTTGGCAAGAAAAATAGACAAGGCATCGGCTTTCTTCATCTGAAATCTGCACTGAGTTCATCTTGTGTTTCAGACAGTTGTTATTGTTCCTTAAGGGAAATATAAAACCAGGGTTTCTACGAGGCATCTGTTCAGACCCTGAAGTGCCACTACAAAATAGTCCTTTCTAGAGGTACATTACTATCATGAGCTACTGCCATTTACAAAAGGTGTATTTCCCATGTGGCACTTAGAATGACTGCAGATAATCCACTGGAGTCATGCTCGCTTCCTGTGTTTCTATCTTCAGGGTTACCAGTGAAATTTCTGAGGGCTTTTGAGTAGTAACAACATGTTTACTGAGGATTTCCTAAGTGCCAAACACTTAGACTAAGTACTCACATGATCATCTCAACTTCAACAACCTTAGTGGGTAGTTATTAACCCTTTTATAACAGGGGAAGAAGTTGAGATGCAAAAATGTTCCTTTGTCCCAGATTATGAAGCTCATAAGTGGCAACATTAAGGATACAAACCCAGAGTGACTGGATCTCAATCCCTAGACTTGAAGAGTCTCACATAAGCCTCATAAATCTTTGTGTATATAGAGTATGTACCACTAATACACTGACTTTAAATGAGTACATGCTTTACAATAATAACCAGGTTTCACAAAATCTTGTAATTAAAGTGTTCAGGCTTTCAGTCTGCCTTAGATTCTTCAAAGCAGGTGAGTTAATGAGCGAGAACGCTGCGCTGTCGCTGGCATACGTATGTGTACGCATGCGGACCAGGAGACGCAGATGAGAACCTGCTCCACCAAAGGCCCCGTGGCTTTGATAACTACAGACGCCGAGGACCTGAACTTGTACCGAGGGTTGGATACATTAAGTGGCATGACAGGTAAAACCATTCACATGGAAACCTCGTCATATGATGGACATAGATTAAGAAGACATATACTGACACTTCTCTGGGTGAATTATTGAAGATATATGTATGACTCACCAACTGTACTTACTAGAATTAGCTCAAAATCAAGCTAATTAAAGATTTTTCCACAGCTGAACTGAAAATGACACATTTTTCCCTTCAGCTAAAACAAAAAAGCCTACAAACTGAAACTCTCCAGTATTTTTTTATTTGGATTCAACCTAAAATTGTTTGACTCTCCTTGATAGAGAAAAGATATCTCCAATTCCACAGACTGAAACAGAAAAGTGCTAAATTTCCGTATTTCCAGTAAAAAGATATTTGCTTCATGCTTTGGGCATCTACTGTATTTACCCAAATAGCCTATTTCCAGTATTGTAACTGTCACAGTACTAAAGTGCCCAGAATAAACTTCCTCAGAAAACTGTCCTCATGTTCCTGTAACACTGACAGTCTCTTAGTCTGCTACCGTGCGTACTGTTTGGAACCCGGTTTCTAGCATGCACCGGGGAGAGACTTGATGCAGACACCATTCGTCAGCTCTGCGGCGGGCAGAGCTCAGAGCACCTGTGCGCGTGCGCAGCCAGGCAGGCAGCTCGCGGTCTGCGGCCAGCTCGCTCCTCGGCGGTCAGCACCCAGCACCGGGGCTGGCAGGGCGGGATCCAGGCGCATGACTCAGTTTATGACTTAATTTTCCACAGCTAAAAAAAAAAAATCACCAAAAAACGTAATTTTAAAACAAGCCGGTAGGATTTTAAAGGTACATTCACTGACCGTGAACTAAATA
>PVIC010044969.1:0-14805 GCA_004025085.1 Thryonomys swinderianus
AAAAAAAAAAAAAAAAAAAAAAAAAACTCCCCAAAATCCTGAGTAATTACAAAATGTAACAAAAAAGAAAATCAAAAGTCAACAACCCCCCCAAAATCTCATAACACAAAAAATAATATTTTGATGTGCGTGCTTCCAGCCAATCTATGTAACTATGTACTTACCCAACTGTATTTTTAATAAAAACCATAGCTTTCTCTACAATCATTCAGATGACTCATACGCTGATTACATTCAGTTTCAGTTCTCTGCAGATTGATACCAGGAACCAAACGATGCCTCTGAAGACCTCATAACTCAAAACTGTCTTTAATAGACTCTCAAAGGATTTTAGGAACATTTTTTTATCGGGCCTCCTGTCACCAGGGAGTTCAAGTAGATGATCTCATATGTGTATTCAAACACACACACACACACACACACACACACACACACACAGAGAACATGGTTTTCTGATCATTGCTCTGAGATAAGGCAACGATCTACAAACCAGAAAATGGGTTCTCACCAAGTATTTATCATGATCTACGCAGCTCAGCCTGTGTCCACTGTGGGCAAGACCACTGTCTACCTCGTCATGTATCACGCTGCACCCTGGTGGATAGACTTTTGAATGACGGCACGAAGGGTCTCTACTCAGGGAACACTTCCCTGAGTCTTGGTTAGCTTACAATTTTCTTTTACGCTTTCATTTAGCACCCCTTGCTAAGCATTTATCTAGGTTTTCATTTAATAGGTATGCCAATATTCCTAAATGAACTATAATACAAATTCCAAGCTCTCACTACCTCTCCAGCACCTAAGCCCCGTGGCTTCACATAGTAGGCACTAGATATTTGGAAGGCAGCTATGCTCACCACTACACCACCAATGCCTGCAACACTGGATATTTGATAAAGGACAAGTCAAAGCAAAGAGTGAATGCCTAATCTTTTAAAAGATGTTTTCTAATGAGATGAATGAAGCTGAGGCCCTAAGCGGAACGAAGGCGTGAGGCCCAAGCCTGGGCTCCTCTTCCTACAGCTGACGATTTGCCCAGGGAGAGACCTCTTCCCATAAACCAGTGACAGTGGACAAGCTGGGTGGTTGGTTTTCCAAACTGAACTTTTAAAGCCAAGTCAGGAAAGTAGGGCTAATTTTCATGGGGAAATGTGAAAACAGCAGAATGGTGAACAGGATAAGAGTTCAGATTTACATGAAAATGAAATTGCTTTTCACTATAGAAAATTACTGTGTGTTTGCCATCTCTGAACACAATTCCTTCTATGATTATGAAATCATATTCTTTTCAATATGTTGGGCTTTTTTTTCCATTTGTTTTTGCCTGGGGTGTATAGATAGTATGAAAAAAGTGGGTTTTTTTGAGACAGGGTCTTGCTTTGTAGTTCGGGCTGGCTCTGAGCTCACTATGGAGCCCAGGCAAGCCTCGAACTCAGCAAACCTCCTGTCTCTGCCTCCTGAGTGCTGGGATGACAGGCGTGAGCCACCACGCCCGGCACTGTGGTATGTGGTATTGATGGCTGGTGGGTGTGAGTCTCCACGCTCAGCATTCTATGTGGTTACCGGGGATCGAACTCAGGACCTTGCACTTGCAAGGCAGGCGCCGGAACCACTGAGCTAACCCTCTGGCCCATGATTTTTATTTTTTTAAAAAAGATTTTTGCCATAAAGAATGACAAGTTTCAGCCAGGCGTGGTGGCTCACGCCTGTAACCCCAGCACTCAGGAGGCAGAGACAGGAGGATTGCTGAGTTCGAGGCTTGCCTGAGCTACATAGTGAGCCCAGGGCCAGCCTGAACTACAAAGCGAGACCCTGTCTCAAAACAAACAAACAAACAAACAAACAAACAAACAAAACCAAGAATGACAAGCTTTATTCATTTATGTGCAAACAGATACACCCTGAGGACACACTAATAAGTGAAGTAAAGAGATCACAGATATATAAATACCGTATATTTTCTCTGGTATGAGAACCTATAGATGTAAATGAGTTCTAAACTGCATGATAGACTTTGTGAAATAGAAAATATTCAAAGGGAATGTGGTAGGGAAAAGTAATGAGGGGAAAGAATAAATATGATTTGGAAAGAAAAAGAAAGGATATGTATACAGGGGGTGGGGGACAGTGGGGTGGGTAGGGATATGGGTAAAAATGAGAATTAACTTGCATTGTATACTGGTACAAATTCCCTAATGCTGAGTGTGATTGTGAGCTGTATATAAAATGTACCAATAAAGAATTCAATTTTTTATAAAAAAGGTTTTATAGAAGTAATCAAGTTGAAATTAGATCATCAGGATGGGCCTTTCTCTGATACAAGCAGTGCCTATGAAAAGGAAAAATTTGGACACAGAGACAGGCATGAAGAGAAAAGACAATGTAAAAAAACTTAGAAAAGAGCCATAGGAATGGAGAGAGACGACTGTGACACAAGAATATCTAAGATTACCAGCAAGCACCAGAAGGTAGAACCGGTGAAGAAGGAATCTGCCGGGGCCATCAGGGAGAGCAAGGCCCGCCAGCATCTTGGTTCTGAGCACAGAGCTGCGGCCCAGTCTTCGGCTGCTGTTCTAACCCATGCCTAGGTTTTGGAGTTTGATCATGTGACCCTCAGAAGCTAACTTAGCCCCGGTGTTTTCCCTTCGCTGCCCAAGATACCTTCTCTGGGGACTGATCCACTGCTCTCAAGGGTTTCTGCGTTTGGAAAACCAGGACAGGAAGCTCTCCTGGCTATTTGTTCCCTTTGGGAACACACATGTCCCTAAGGTGTTGAGCACAGCGCTTGCTGCCTAGCTGCTGGGAGAGAAGCTAAAGGAGGGTACTATAGTGATAAAGCAAACCCACGGATTAATATCTGTAAATGTTATCCGAACAGAAAAATAGCTTCATGGGGCATCATCTTCAGTGGCTTCAGTACATGCCTGAGGGAGTTTTGGGAGGAACCTAGATCAGACTGAACATAAGTGTAGCAGAGTGACCCTAATTTTTTTTTTTATAAATTGAATTCTTTATTGGTACAATTTATATACATCTCAAAATCATGTCTAACATTGGGGAATTTGTACCAGTATATGACACAAGTTAATTCTCATTTTTACCCATATCCCTACCCACCCACACCTCCTCACCCCCTTTATACGTGCTCTTTTATTTTCTTTCTGTATCATATTTATTCCTTCCCCTCATCACATTCCCACACCAAGTTTCCTATAGAAATTTTGCACTCTATAAAAGCTGTGACCCTGCTTTTTAATCCAGCCCTTGGGAGGCGTTACTGAGCCACGATAGTCCCCATTTCCCCATAGCCTGACCTCCGTCACTGCGGAAGACACAACACTCTAGGCCTTTACCCTTGAGCCGGCAAAGGCAGTCATTAAAGTGTGTGAACTCAATATCACGGTGTGAAGCAACTCTTGATCCGTCTTCTGAGAGCCTGTGCTAGGTGGCTGAGCTCTGCTGGAGCAAATCAAACAGTAGCATGGATGCGGAACTGTGTAAACGTCGGCCCTGTGCTACCCTCCAGAGCCTGGGTGCTGTCTGAGAGTCATCTGCGTGGTCAGGTTTGGCTTTTCCCCCACCAAGACTCCCCTGGCCTGCCTCTCAGTCTTTCCCCCGCTCCTGTTCTCCCCTCCATGCGCCTGGAGAGCACAGCCGCTCCCTGCGCCTCCGCAGTCCGCTGTGTCCCATCATCGCATCCTCTTCTCCCGGCCCAGGAAAGTGGGGCTCCCTCCCCTCGGGAGGCACCGTCTTGACCTCTGCCCTCATCTCTCACCTCTGAGAACTTCAGCTCCTGGGATACATGAAGCCCAAGATCCTGTCTTGTGCATTTTTTCACTAAGCAAATTCTCAACAATGACATATACATAAGTGTATCCATTATCTCTTTCTCATGCACCTTCACTTTCGATACACGTTCTATCTCCTTCAGCACAAAACATGCCAGCTTCTTTTTAAATAACCATGAAAGAATTAAAAGCATCAGACCACAGCGACATAGGCATACGCACGTTTATGGCAGTACAGTTTTTAATAGCTAAATCTTGAAAACAAGCCAACTACCTATGAACTGGTGAGTGGACAAATGTTTTTTTTTAATTATAAAATGGAGTACGATGCATCTATAAAGAAAGACAAACTTCAGATATTTAGAACTAAACCGATGCACCTTGAGGTCATACTCATAAGTGAAATAAATGGACACATATATGCAAATGTTGTATCTAGTGTGAGAAACTGAAGCTGTAAATGAGACCCAAGATACATCATAGACGTTGTGAAATAGGAAGAAAGTGTTCAGAGTCGGGGGGGGGGGACCTAGGGGACACAAGGGAAAGCAAAGAAGGGGAAAAAATTGACTATAAAAGGGAAAAAAGCTTATGTGTATAAGAGGGTAGGGGTTGAAGGAAGTGTAGAGGAATGGGAAAAATAAGAACCAAGATATATTATGTACAGTTAAAAGTTCTCCACGATGAATGTGATCATAATGTGTTCCTAAAATGTACCAATACACTCAGTAAAGTAAAAAACAAAACAAAAACACCCACCCAAAAATCTGTTCCCACGTGTGTGGGACTGGAGTCTCACTCAGGACCTTGCACTTGCCATGCAGGCGTGGGACCACTGAGCTACAAACGGATGCAGTGAGACCCTACCCCTAAGTGAAATAAACAGGGCACACACGTGTAAATAACACGTCTTTTCTCTAGTATGAGAAACGGAAACTGTGAGTGGGGACAGAAAAGTATGATGGATACTGAGAAATAGGAGGAAAATATTCAAAGGGGAAGGGGACCTGGGGGAAGAGGAGTCACAGCAGGGGAAAGAAGAGAAGGAAAACCTGAAGATAAGAAGGGAAAAACAGAAACAAAGCTTATGGACATAGGTGGAGGGAAGGTTAGGGAATGGGAAAAACTAAGAATTCAGATATTTCATGCACAGGTGCAAATTGTCACATGATCACAAACTTCACCTCAAATGTACCAATAGACTCAATAAATTAAAAATAAAATAAAATATGGCAGAAGAAAATAACCAAGCCAAAGCTCTTTCAGTCCGTGAACGTGCTTCCGGCTTCATCTCCGGCTTGCCTGGACCGTCCCATCTCCTACAGGAGCTGATCATGGTCAGCCTGGGCCCAGCTCGCGGCAAGACCTGCTCCTGCTCTCGGCTCAGCACAGTCTGGCCCCTTTCGCCTCACTGCTCAGCTTCCTGAAAGTGCCGTATCCTGTGCCAGCCGCCAGTGCCTCCTGCCCGCCGCCCTGTCTCGCCCTCGGGCCGCCCTCGACACTTCTAAACAACGTCTCTGCTGATAGCTCCGTTCCTTGTCTTTCCTCCTCCTTCTGGCCACTCTCGCAGATTCCTATGAGGCTATTCTTTCTCATTTCTGTTTTCCTCCTTCTCCCTCTGGACAGCTCGTGCGCTTCTTCTTCTCCGGACTAGACCTGTCTCCGCAACGTGGGCCCGTATTTCACGTTTGTCCCCTCCCTGACCACAGTTGCCAAGGCCTTCTGCGTGCACCTGTGCGGAACTGAGCCCTTCTTATCCACCTCTTCCGTGGGCTGCGTCTGCACCTTCTGTCCTACAACTAGCCAGCCAGTTGAACAAGGGATCTGGGAGCCCCCGTCCGCTCATCCTTCCCTGTCACCAAATGGTCCCGAAGATCTGTAAATTCCGCTTTCTGAATTATGCTCCTGAGCCTGGCTGTCTCCTCATGGCCTGACTCAGTTCAGGCTTTACATTTCTTGTGGAGAATCCTGCACAGTATTCTATTGAGATGGAAGGACATTTCCAAGAGTCTTTCCCATTCTCACACATTTACCACAAGCCAGAACATTTCCGATACCAGGTGCGAGAGCAACTTCCCCACACGCCAAGCAGTTCTCCGGCAGACACCTGCTGGAATCCTCTGATTCTACCGATCCTGACACCGCCTGCCTGGAGCTAGCGCTGGCTCGGATCTGCCACTTCAGAGCTCAGCCCAGGAGACCGCCCCTGCTTCAGATGCCGGGAGAAAGAAGTCGGTTGTCACCTGTAGTTCTGAAGAATCAGCTAAAATCACAGTTCCCACAACTCTGCTCAGGTTTGATTACTTTGCTAGAACATCTCACAGAACTTGAGGAAACACATTTACCAGTTTATTATAAAGAATACTGCAAAGAATACAGATGAACAACCAGACAGGAAAGACGTTGCTATGGTTTCAAGCATCACGTGTTAGAGACTTAATTCCTCAGCGTGGTTGTCCTGGAAGACGAGGCCCAGGACAGAGCCCACACGAAGGGGTCAGCGCTGTTCTCAAAGGACTCTGATGGTTGTCACCAGAATGGGGCCTGTCATCTCTGTCCCTCGTGCTTTGTTTGCCCTTCCGTGTTTACAACAAGCTAACGAGCAGCATGAAGTCCTCGGCTTCTAGACTTCTCAGCTTCTAGATCTCCAAGCCAAGTTGGAGTCTTCTTTAGGAATTAACTAGTCTCTAAAATCTTCTTTAGGAATTAACTAGTCTCAGGTGTTCTGAGCAATAGAAAATGGACTTAGGCAGAGACGCAGAATGAAGTACGAGCCAAGCGTCAGAACTCCCATAAAGTCTCTGAAATTCCATCTCTAAGAACCTTCAGACGTTCAGCAATCCAGAGGCTTCCAGAGCTCGCCCTTTTGGCTTTTCATGGAGGCTTCACTGTAGAGCTGGGATTAATACATCGCTGGCCGCTGGCAACCAACCCCACACTTTAACCCCTCTCTTCTCCCCAGAAGTGCAGGGGTGAGTCTAGAAATCTCAACCCTTTAATCATGCTTTCTTTTTGCAAAGTGATCCTTATGCTGAGATTACCTAGGGACCACTAGCCATCGTTCGTCTCATTAGCATATGAAAGGCACTCGCTCTTACACGTCTCTGGAGAGTTTTAGTTTTTGCGTGTTAAGAACCAGGATGCAGGGCCAGGGTTTTAAGTCAGAGGCTCCATGCTTGCCTTGCATAACATCCTGCGTTCGATCCCCATACAAAAAATAAATACAATTTTAAAAAAGAACGAGGGTGCAAATCGTGTATATGTAAATATATGTATGTGTGTACATATATATAATATATATGTATGTGTATACATATATAATGTGTATGTATGTACATGTGTATTACATAGGAAGCCAAGAAATGGGGAATGGGTAGGGAAAGGGGGAAGCATGAATTAAAATGTTATATGCACGTACCAACTCCCTATACATATAGTTATTATGTACTACAACATGAATTAATCAAAATAAAATCTTAAAAAATATGTATGTACATATGCATATATCTTGGAAATCACAGTGTCTCACCTTCTAACTTAGTTCATCCCAATCCACGCCCTCCTCGGTGGGCTTCAGCTCAAGCGGTCACCAGGCTTCTCCTCTGTCCAATCCGCACACGCCTCCCATCAGCTAGTTTTCAAAACTCCCAACTTAATCATTTTGTTTCCTTCCCAAATTACTCCTGTCATGCTCAGAGCCAGAGCTGAGAGCTTGACGGGCCCCACGTGACCGGCCCCCAGCTCCCCAGCCTCTCCAGGCGTTCTTGGGGTCTGTCTCCGGCCTTTAGGAATGAATCTAGCCCTCTGTCCTTCCTTTATTGGCTCACTCCTACTTTTTTGTCAATATTATATGAATCAGGACTCTCATGGTTGCAAGTGATAAAAACACAAGTCAAAGTGGCTGGAGACGAATGCAGAATCTGCCATCAGACGGCGGCGTTCTCATGGGCCCCAGAGTAGGAATGTACCTGGGCTTTTAAAGTGCTTGGGTGAAGGTTGTCAGCAACGCAGCTCGGTGGCTTAAACAACAAAAACTTGTTTTCTCCCAACTTCAGAAGTTAGAACTCCAACGTCAAGGTGTCTTCAGATCTAGATTTTTTCCCTTCCTCCTTGATGTATAGACAGCGGTCTTCTCCCTAATTCCTCTCATGGTCTTCCCTCTGTATGGGTCATAATCTGTTTTATATAATATCAAATATACTGGGTAAAAGCCAGCCCCAGTGACTTCATTTTATCTTGATGAACTTTTGAAAGACCCTGGCTGGGGTCTGGGCTTTAGACTTTGGCTTGTGAACTGGGAGTAGATACAATATATCTCCTGACTGGACACCTGTCTTCCCTCCATTCCCTCCATTGGTTCACTTTCAAACGACACGGCCTCCGAAGCTCTGATTGTTCTCTTTTCAGCTTCAGGCACTAGGACTGCCATTCCTCCTTCCCAGCCCAAGCCCAGAAAGCCCTGAGGAGGAGACACGTTGGTCCAAGATCAAAGCAGTCATGGTGGCATCTCCAAACTCTAGGTTTTCAAGAAACGATAATGGAATGGATCCCATCCTGAACCTTCAATTTTGTACAAAATATGTTTACAAAAGCAAAAAGTTCTCATTTTCTAATTGTCTCACCAAATCCAGCTTTTTGTGCCAATCTCCACTTTTCCTCTCAGCAAAATTGATTAAGGGAACATTCATTTCTTGTGCAGGCTGTCTTGCAGAATGTATGTTCCCTCAGGCTAGGTTATTTTAATTTTGATTAAACTGAGAAGATGGAATCTTGGAGGAAGGAAGATATGCCTTAAGGTACCCACTCCAAATAATTGTTCCTCACTTGCAAAATTAGTAGGAACTAGATCCTGTGCCCTGACTCACATACATACTTGCCAACCGGGGTCCTAAGTCAGGTCTTAGGGTAGCTGAGATACTCCATTCAAGTTCTATGAAGATGTTAAGTGCATCTACACATGTGCCATGCTCCTGTCATATGCTTTTTCTGTTCTGTTTTGTTTCAAGAAGATTGTTCTAAAGAAGACAAAGTTTTCTGGGCCCAAAACATACAGAGAATCCACCAGCAGCACCGAGTTTTATCTGTGAACTGAACTGTGTACTCTTAGACTCACAGGCTGAAGCCTTATGTCCAACCCAGTGGTATTTACTGATGGGAGTTTGGAGAGATAATTAGGATCAGGTAAGGCTACGAGGGTGAAGCTTCATGATAGGGTCAGTGAGTCTTCATAAAATGAGACAACTCAGAGTGGTGGTATACGCCTGTCGTCTCAGCACTCAGGACACTGAGGCAGGATTTCTTCAAGTTCGAGGTCATCCTGAACAAAATAATCAGTTTAAACCTAGACTAACCTACACGGTGAGAATCATATTAGAAGTAGAAGCACAAGAACAAGAGGGAGAGGGAAGAGAAGGAGAAGTGGAAGAAGAAGATGAAGAAGGAGAAGATAAGAAGAAGATGAAAAAGAAGAGTAGGAGGAGGGGGAAAGGGAGGTAGAGAGGGAGAGGAGGAAGAAGAGCAAGAACTATAAGAAGAGACACCAACAAGTGTATTCTCTCTCTCTACTGTCTCCCAAGTGACTAGGATGACAACACAGGCATCACCACCACACTCTGTCACTGTTACCTCATATATGCAGGACTTAACATAGCAGCTGCTGCAGGCATCTTATGCGTGACATGGAGAACGTGGCCAGTCTCAGGAGAAGGGGAGGATACTCGATTAACTATCCTTAAACATTCCCTGTCCAGGTTTATTATCCACATTGTATACTCCAGGAGAGCTTCTCAGGTGCAGAGGAGACTCTTGATAATCAGATTGTAAAGGTCCACAAGAGCAGTTATGCAAAAGTACAGATAAACACACATACACACACAAACACACACACCTGCATGTTTGCATACTTGTTGCTAAAAGTATGGTCTAAAAGCCAGAGCCATCAGCACCTTGCCAAAAGTGTAGACTCGTGGACTTATTATAATCAGAATCTGCCTTTTAACAAACCCCTGGAGCACATTAAGATGTTTACACACTGACAGTTGTGTTCAGAATTGTTTGTATCTCCACTTCTAGAAAAGGATTAATGTGGGCAAGCTGAAGGGGGAGTCCCTGCTTATGGGAGCCAGTGAGGGATCCTTCCACCCCCTGCCCAGGTCACTGCATGTCAAAGAACACAGGCAGCTGGTCCCCAAAAACATTCTGTCCATCCAGGTTTACCCTAATCCAAACTTAAGATACCAGATCCTGAATCCTACAGCATAAAACTGTGAAATGTGAAGATCAAATATGCACATGAAGCTTGATCATTTGCATGTAATTCTACCGAGTGGACCAGCTGGTCCATCTTATCTTCCCCAAGCTTAAGGCTCTTCTCATTTCCTCTCATACACAAACTGCAGCCTCTTTAGGCCTCTCTCCTACCACTCTTTGTATTATTTGCTAGTTCTTTTTTTAAATTTTTTTTAAATTTTGAGACAGGATCTCGTTTTGTAGTTCAGGCTGGCCCTGAGCTCACTCTGTAGCCCAGGCAAGCCTGGAACTCAGCAATCCTCCTGCCTCTGCCTCCCGAGTGCTGGGATTAGAGGTGTGAGCCACCACGCCCAGCATTTGTGGTATGTGGTACTGATGGCTGGTGGGCATCAGTCACCATACCCAGTATTGTTGTATGTGGTTACTGGGATTGAACCAGGGACCTTGCGCGTGTTAGGCAGGAGCCAGAACCACTGAGTTAAATCTCCAGTGCCTGTATAAATCTTTTATGTGTGTCCTTACTAGGTATAATAAAAAAAATTGACTATGAATACCACTGCTCCAGGCCATCAAACAGAAAAGCAGCCTCATAAAAACATGACATGTATCCTCAACCACCTTATTCACCAGATCTGGCACCGTGCAAATTCTGGCTCTTCCCAGAGCCAAAATGGGCATGAAAAGTCAACACAGTGAATCAGTTCAGGACCCTCAGGCAGCCATGACAGCACGAGTGAAGACATTCACCAAAGGGGACTTCGAGAGTGATTTATAAATTGGCAAGAAAGATGGGACAGTTGTGGGAAGCGAGGAAGAGTATTAGGAGGAGGAAGATTGCTGGTGATTTATCTTTTACTGTAATGCAATTTTTTCAATCACTGTGTTTTGCAGGGACACCTCAGGTTTACTGAGAACATAAAAACATTGTGATAATTAAAATCTTCCTTTATTATTACATTTTTATAGAGAAATTTAATTTCAAAGTCTAAATTATCTTGAAAACTAAAGGTCCAAAGGAAAAAAAAATTTTTTTTTTTGAGACAGGGTCTCACTTTGTAGTTCAGGCTGGCCCTGAGCTCACTATGTAGCCCAGGCAAGCCTCGAACTCAGCAATCCTCCTGTCTCTGCCTCCCGAGTGCTGGGATGACAGGCGTGAGCCACCACGCCTGGCGAAAATAAATTTCTATTGCAAACTGTGTCTCCCTGTGAGTTCAAAGCCCAACATTCTGAAGCTGAATTCGAATTATTTCCAATTCCAGAAAAGGGAAGAAGTGAGACTCGGGTTTTTCTGCAGCTGACCTTGATCCCTCCTCCCAGCGGGATGGATCGTGCCTCTTCCAGCTTCAAAAACCTCCAGGAAACATACGGATTCAATATGACACAGGTAATTATTATAGCGTGAGTTTCACAGGCACAAAATTCAGGAAATGACAGTCCTCTCGGCTCTCCAACGCAGACCTGACTCCTGAAGGTAGTGGGCTGCACTACCAAAACCGTCACAGAGACTGGGGCTATCTGAGGGGAGAAATAGAAAACGTGGATCTGTGTGAAGTGTCCTCAGCTGTGATTTCAGTTCGGGTGGAAGACTTTTCCTTACATGGCTAATAATAGCACAATTTATACACTGCCTGGTTAGAAACGAGTAGCAGTAGTCATTGCAAGTACTAAGTCTTTTTGTTTCTTTTTTTTTTTTTTGAGACAGGGTCTCACTTTGTAGTTCAAGCTGGCTCTGAGCTCACTATAGAGCCCAGGCAAGCCTCGAACTCAGCAATCCTCCTGCCTCTGCCTCCCAAGTGCTGGGATGACAGGCGTGAGCCACCATGCCCGGCCTAAGTCTTTTTGTTTCTTTGATTGATTGATATGTACAGTCTTGTTAATTGGCAAAAAAATTTATATACTTATGTATAATATCTCACTTTAAAATAGATATTCATTGTGGAATGGCAAAATTAATCTAATTCACATAGTCATGATCTCACATATTTTTGTGATGAGAACATGTCAAATCTATTACCACCGATTTCCAAGAATATAATGATATGTTTTGTTAACTATAGATATCCTGTTGCGCAACAGATCTCTTAAACTCACTCACTGAGTACGTCCCCTGAGAGGGCTCTCTTTTCCTCCCGCCCTTCCTGAGCTTCCCTTTCCACTTGAGTGCTGTTGTCAACACCCTTGGCTGGAACGGCACACGGGCTCCAGGCACCCTGGCCGCACGTCCTCCTGGGCCTGACGGTGGGCAGTGAGTGCAGGACCGTAGTGGTGCTGTCACCGCCTCTCACTGCACGATCACAGAGATGAGCAAGCCGCTCCTGCCAAGCCCTCCTTGGCACATTTATTTCCAGCAAGAACCACCCTTGGCAGAGGCCTGAACCCGCCACGCGGTGGCTGTGTCTAATCCAGTGTTCCGGCCACCTGAGGCAGCTGATCCTCTCCTCGATGCATCTTCTTGGGACTTGGGGTTCCAGACTTCGAGGTTCATTGCTGTTCGCTGTCTTCACCTGCTGCACATTCGTGTGTTGGCCTCGCCCGTCCCTCCACCGTGGCCCTGCGTCTCCTGGGTGAGTCTCTAACCGTTCACTTCCAGAGCTGTTCCTCTCCTCTCTCCCATGAAGAGCTGGCACGTTTGCAGGATTCAAGACTCATCTTCCTTGCATTCTCTTTTCCGTGCACCCTACTGATATCTTCTAATTCCCACAGTTGGCCTTCCACAGGGAGAGGTACAGTCAATGAGTGACAAAGACGGCAGTTTTTAAAAACTCGTCTCTAGGTAGGATGGGCCCAAATGGGAGAGCTTCTCCCATCGGACTAATACCCAGCCCACCCTGCCAGCTCACTTTGGTATGTCTTGTCTTCTCCTGATGGGATTGTCTGAATTTTTCAGTCGTGGGTGCGCAGGAAGTGGCCAAAGCCTGTGTGCTCCCTTACCTCAACCATGGATGCGCTTCCGGTGATAATAAACTATGTCACACTGATCCTTCCAGTTAATCTTCTCAAATCTGCCCGCATCTCACCCTAATTGCTGTTGCTATGGACTCTATCACAGTTCCAAGAATCTGCTTCTCTTGGTTTTTCTGGATTTTGACTGCTGGAGAAGCCTTTCTGATCACTGCTGTGTTCTTCATCCGCTAGGTAATTAATCTCCCAGCCATGCTTTCATTTTTCAGATCATGTAACAGCTAAAATATCTTATCTTTTCTCAGTGCTTTCCTTAGGAACCCTCGGGCCATTTCCTGTTTTTCTAATCCAGACTTATAAATTACTTTTCTCTTTCTTTCTTTCTTTCTTTCTTTCTTTCTTTCTTTCTTTCTTTCTTTCTTTCTTTCTTTCTTTCTTTCTTTCTTTCTTTCTTTCTCTCTCTCTCTCTTTCTTTCTTTTTCTCTCTTTCTTTTCTTTCTCTCTCTCTTCCTTCCTTCCTTCCTTCTTTCCTTCCTCCTTTTCTCCCTTTCTTCCTTTTTTTTAAAAACAGGGTCTCGCTTTGTAGTTCAGGCTGGCCCTGAGCTCACTACATAGCCCAGGCAAGCCTTGAACGATGCCTCCTGAGTACTGGAATTACAGGTGTGAGCCACCACACCTGTCACTGTGGTATATGGTACTAGGGATCGAACTCTGGTCCTTGTGCTTGCCAAGCAGATGCAAGAACCACTGAGCTAAATCCCAGCCCATATTGACTTCTTTTCTGTTTCTGAAGATATCAGCCTTTCACCTAAGGGAAACTTTCTCTTCTTCCAGCTTTCTCAACCTTCTCTCCTATGTTTTCCTCTCACTTTCTCTGTATCTTAGGCTGGTGATAAGAATGAGGTGCCAGTGTCTCTTGAGTTCTTTCTGGATTTTCAGAAAAGTCTGATTTCTAGAGATAAGTTCCAAGCAATTGTTCTCGTGAGCTGCAAATGTGCAGTGATGATACCTTATTGTTCTGCCTGATCTCAGCATGGCACGTTCTCTCTATAATGTGGAATCTTATTCTTCTGTTTTCTATCAACAACGCTCACCACCCTTGAGTAAGCCAGCTTGTGCACAACACATATAATCAATAATCCAGAGACAATATGGAATCATGCAGGAAAACCCAGTGGACGAGCCAGGCAGTTAGGGACAGCATCTCTAGTCCCCTGTGGTCTGCCTGGGGATGTCTTATGTCACAGTGCCTCCTAGGTTTGCGGTGAACGGTTTGAAGCTATAACCTCACACAGCATTATGTACCATATAAGAAATTTCGCTCTTTTCCTCCTTTTCTTTTCTTTCTTTTTATTTTTTCAATTTGAAGTTTTTGCCCGAAGACACAGCTGAGAAATACAACAAAGCCAATAAATAATGATCGGTGTGCTCTCACCTAACATGATCTCATCTCGGACCCAGCCACACCTGTAAACCAGTGCCTATGCTGAGGGATGCCAGTGGTGTCAAGTGGCGGCAGCATGCTGTACTTTGCAGAAATACATGTTTACTAAAACTCACGCGGGGACAAAACCAGGCACTCTGTGTCAACAAAGTTACCACCGGCAGCAGTGCCCAGCCCTGACAAAATCCCATACCCACCATTCGTCCGCCCGAAGGCCTGAGGCTGACAGGCAGAAGGAGCCCCGGAAGCCACACCCTCCACCCGCCGCTTTCTCCCTCAAGGCTCATCCTTGCCCATATCCCCTGGCTTGGGGTCCGTGCAACGGCTACTGGGCTCAGAAATGAGTACCCATTTCAGATCTTTATTTCATTTAAGCAGAAGGAGGCCAAAATACCATGCTTGCCGCCAACTAAATCACTTGGG
>PVIC010044970.1:0-14811 GCA_004025085.1 Thryonomys swinderianus
GAAAAGAAAAGAAAAGAAAAGAAAAGAAAAGAAAAGAAAAGAAAAGAAAAGAAAGCAGGCTGGGGATGTAGCCCAATGTAGAGTCTTTGGGTTCAATACCCTGTACCTCAAAATGAAAATAACGTAACATAAAACATGGTAAACCCAGAGCTTGTTCCCAGGACCTTTGTAAATGGCAAGAACAGGATGAGGGCCAGCAGAATGCTGTCTTGGAGTCCTTTAGAGAGCCAGCAGGCTGCCCACCTACTGCAGACAACCAGCGATTCATTTGTGATTATTTAGCCAAATGCTCTTGGGAGTGGTTACTGGACAGAAAAATAAAAAAGCAGTTCATGCTTGTAACATGCACAGTCCTCCTCTCAGCCCCTTCATGGCGCCTCACACCATCGTGTGTCTTGTCAGTTGGTGCTCACAAAGAAGGGAGGTGGCACTGTTCGAGACATTTTTGGTTGTCACAGTTCAGGAGAGAGTGCTCCTGGCTTCTAGTGGGTCTAGGTGTGATGCTGGTTGACATCAGATGGTGCACAGGGCAGCCCACAGGATGAAGATGCATCCAACTCCAAATGCCACTGGTGCCCACTGGTGCCTGGGTGGAGAAACTCTCTTCTTTGTGCATGCAGAGTCTGCAGAGCCTCGTCGCCCTGGAGGGTTGTCCCTTTCTTGTGGCAGGGATGTAGTTCACAAGTCTCAGTTGTTCTCAGCTGAGAGGGACAGCACCCCTTAAGGGGTACTTGGAATGTGTGGGGTGATTTTGGGGGTCACAATTCCTAGGGACCAGTGGAAGGGCACCACTTGCAGGGAGTAGGTGGGTGCTAGGGATGCAGAATGAGCTGCCATTTATGGACAGCCAGCTGGCTGTGGGGGCAGAACCAGGCCTGGAATCTAATCTGCCTGTCCTCTCTGCCTCCAGGGTGTGCGTGCTTAGGGGTGGAGAACCAGTATCTCTGTGGCCTCCTTATCTATTCCAGAGCCCTTCTCCTGGCACTCCCTTGTATATCTATCATCTTTGGCCAAGGGGCCCCAGACTTTCCATCCATCCTCTGTGAATATTGTGTGATAACCAAGGACATTATTTCATCATCTATCAGGTAGGAAAACTACAGCACTCATTAAAATCAGGAAGCTGAAGTGAGATAGTCCATGCAAAATCCCTGTTTGTTGCCTAACTGAAAGTAAGCACAGGAAATCAGGAGGAGACCACGGTCACAGCCCTCATGCGAAACATGTGCTGACAGGCAGGCACATTGGCACACACCTGGTATGCCATCACTCTGGGAGACCAAGGCAAGAGGATGGCAAGTTCGAGTCCAACCTGGGCAGCTTAGTGAGATCCTGTCTGAAAATCGAAGATGTGGCCCAGTGAAAAAGCCCTGCGTTCAGTCCCCAGAATCACAATAAATAAATAAACCAAATGATTTTCTGAGGAGTCCAGCCCCTTGGAAAGCCATCTAGAAGTTGTTCCCAAGTATGAACATCCCTGGAGGGCATCAGGAAGAAGGCAGGAAAGGGCTTCACTTTCTAGGATCAGCTGTTATTTTCATGGGGTGGGGGGTTAAAGAGCAGAAGTGTACAGCCTCACCCTCCTGTAGGCCCTAAAGCCCAAGATCCCAGTACCAGCAGGTTCTTTCTGAGGGTTGAGAGGAAGAACTATTTCCTCTTTGTAGCCCCTAGAGACCTGAGAGTTCCTGGGCTTGCAAATGGCCATTCTCCCTCTTCTCTTAGGGTGTGTCCTCCAGAGTCACATTCTGACACCTGTTGGACTTCATTGTATCTGTTGAGGGGAGTGACCCATCCAGGGAGAAATGAAAGGGTAGAGCATGCTGAATCTCCTTGCCTGGCACACTGGTAGTGGGACCTCTGGGCCCTGTGATGGGTAATTCCCGGTCCTTTAGAACTCTTAATAGCTCTCTGTCATTTATTTTCACTGTTTTGGAAAAAAATATTTGCAAGGAAACATAATAACGTCTTCTAAGGTAGGAGGGGAAATCATTACACTTGACTTGGTTTCTCTTTCTACCGTCTGACACAATCCATAACCTAGTGATGAGGACACTGCAGAGCCCGCTCCTCCCTGGCGAAACCCGAGAGCACTTTGACCTGTGAAGGAGCCAGGGCCTCCCTCCAGCCTCAGAGGCTTATGCGTGCAGCCACAGCAGTCAAATAGTTTTGCATCAAGTGTCCCTTTGCAGGAATGTGGAAAGCACATTTGCTTAGGTAGTGTTTGCACCCGATTCACTCTGCTGCCTTTTGGCTTCCAAACCTGACCTCTGACCTCAGCTGTTTGCTGCTGTGGATGCTCCTGCTATGACACGTACGGTTTCTGCTCTGTTGCAATGGACTGTTTACTGTGGCTCACTCATACAAATCAGCTGGGGGTGGGGAGGGGGCGGCGCCTCCGCAAACTTCCCTCTTCCGGGGCTTCTTTGCTTAGCAGGTGATCAGTGGGTTTAACCAGATGAATAAGTGGAAGAGGAAAAGCTGGGGAAGAGCCGCTGTGTGGTTGGTGTGAGTGGTTTGTGCTGGCTGCACATGAGCCCAGAGCTGCCTGCTGTCTGTCCACTGCCAGGGCTCCTGGTCCAGCCTTTTGCAGTTTGCTGTTTCCACTTCTGCAAGGATCTTCCCCAGAAGAACCCATGTTGCTCCTTTACCATAGGATCCACCTGAGCATTCTGTTTCTAGAAAGGACTTCCTGCCCATCCATCCAAGATGGCATCTCTTAGGCCACTATTCTTGCTCAGGTTTTCCTCATCTTTCTTCACACTTTTCTCTGTGTCCACACTGTCTGCCTTTCCTGGGATCATCTGGCTGGGTTGTCACAGCCTCTTCCTCCTGGTCTCTGCTGGTATTCAGAGCACAGGGAAGAGGTTGGGCCAGAGAGGTCAGGTATGCTGGAATGAAGTGTCCACTACCACCTGCTCTGCCGTGCGTGGGAGCTTCCACACAGTGTGGCCATGCTGTGTCCTCACTGAGGCTCCAGGGGGTGCACAGGACAAGCCAAGACCATTGTGCAGGAGGAGCTGGTGGGGAGCAAGTCTTGAGGATCATCCAGGTTCAATCTCAGGGCTGTGCTACCTTAGGGAAATTAACTTTTGTGTGTGTGTGTGTGTGTGGGGGTGGATGTTATTGAACAGCCCCAAAGCAGGCATGACACTCATAGTTTGGAATACCTTGAGTATTGCAGATTGCTGCTGGATTATGGAAGAGCTCACACCTTATCCTCCGGTTGTAAGTCCCCCATTTGTGACACTCCCACTGCTATGGGTGTTCTGAGCATTCTCTGGGCTTGTGTCTTGTGGCTTACCACGCAGAGCTGGGGTGATTTGTGAATGCCTTTGTTTCCCCATTTTTCTTCCACCATGCAGTGATGGGCTCCCTATGGCAGCGAAGAGAGTAGGATGACCTCCAAACAAGCAGGGAACAGCTTGGTGACCCAGATGCACAGGGAGTCATGACCTTTCTGTCCTAGATTTCTCATATGTTTGTCCCACCAGATTCCAGAATTATACTTCTGTCCTTTTCCACTTGTTTTATGCTTGTTCAGTATAGACTCTTCTCATTTCTGGCTACATTTTGAATCATCCATCTGGAATATTTCCTTCTCTCCTCTGGGTCACAGTGATCTTATCAAATCATTTCCATAACAAATATTTTAAAGCTAACAATAGCATCCAAGGGCCCTGAACCTTGCTCTGACCAATCTGTTTCAGCACCCTAAGCTGGTGCTGAAGCTTCCTCCAAGCTTTGAGGCTTAGACATGCCCTCACTGACTTCCATTTATACTTCCTGGCTTTTCTTGGGAAGCTTGGGTGTTCACATTTTGAACTGTCTTCTGGGTACTGGAGGACCTAGAACCCACCTTAATGTCTGCTTTTGTAGCCTGGGTTCCTGCCCTACATCTGCCACATTAGCTTGACTTTATTTTTTCTTTATTACTAGGGCATTCACATAGGAAGTTTTTGAAACTCTTCCATTAACTACTTTTAGAAAATCACCACGTTATATTGTTGTGGAATTTGGGCCAGTTTTCTGAGATTTCATTATACAGTGAGGCAAAAGTTTCTTCCTAGAGAGACACGTGTCCAAGTCTTACTATACATGTCATCAGGGAACTAAGATTTGGTCCTGGAACTGTGTTCTGGGGTTATATTCTAGGGAAGAAGTTCTTTAAGTGGGATGTCCATGGGAACAGGGAGTAGGTTGGACAGATGATGTTGCATTCAGATTTTATTACTGCATTTATTTAATCATTTATCAGCACATAGTTCTGGTTTATCCATCATATGCTAAACATTAAGCACACAGCAGGGAAATAAAGCAGCACAGTTGAGCATCTCATGAGGTTTAATTCCAAGGAGAGGGTCAGATAATAAATATATCTGTGGCAAAATGTTGCACAATGATATGTCCTATGCAGGGAAAAAAAAGCAAGGAGGCCACAGAGAGAGAAAACATTCAGGAAGAGGGTGGCTAGAAGACTGCGGGCCACTTAGATTGAGGGGGAAGTCCTCAGGAAGAGTATTCCAGACAGAAGGGGACAGAAAATGCCACATGCCTGCAGTAGAAATGTTCTTGGCATGTTCAAGAAGCAGCAAGAAAGCCAGTGAGGTGAGAACAGCCAGTGTTAGTCCACAGGAACAAAGGATGTGTTGTGGGAGAGCAGTAGAAAGGAGCTCACTTTGGGACTTCCTGGTTAGGGAAGGGAGGTGAGATGATGTTGCAGTTTACAATGCAGCTATTTATCTAGGATCCTTATGGGTTTAATGTTCTTAGAAAGAAAAAGGGAGAGCATAGTTTCTTCTTTTTTTGGTGTCTTGTGTGTTTGGCGATACATGGCAGGAGGCCTTTCCGGTTCTAGGTTAAGACCCACATGGCAACAACTTTTCTTTCGTCCTGGAGGCCCCTGAAGGGTGTCATAAGCATCAGATGGTATGGGTCCTCTGGAGACTTCAGTGTGGCTATCATTGTGGAACCTGCCTCTCCACTGCCCATGTTTTGTGGTCCTTCCTCACAACTCTAGCAATACATAAGGACCCCTACTAAGAGCTCTCAGCAGTGCTGAGGTGTGTGTGTGTACACACGTGCGCGCATGCTCTGCAGTGTGTGTCTGTGGGGTTTTGGGAAAAGTGTTGTGTTGGGATAACAATACATACATTTAGTACCTGTTTGGCTGTTCTACAGGCTGTGTAGCATTGATTTGATCCCAGGTGATTACGTGCATGTGTGTGGTGGTAAGGGAGTATATGGAATTGAAATAAAGGAACAAAACTTGCATAAGGGCTGAGTTTGCACAAAATGAGAGCCAAAGCAGAGTGAGAAAGTGCGGTCAGCAGAAAGCGCTGTGCATGTTTGTCCCGGAAGGAAGGCTCTTTGACAGCTGGGTGAGGGGTGCGGGATGGAGCTGGGACATGGTTATTTCCCTGGCAGCTCTGGGTGGAGCCGGGTCAGAAAAGAGGAGCAATGGTGGATTTCTCTCCTGAGTGAATCTAAGAGCCAGTGAGTCTCAGGCTCTGACCAGAAATGGAGATTTATTCCTCACTGGTTGGAACAGCGAGTTATTTCAAAATCTTCTTCATTACAACACTCCCCCCGGGAGCAGGGTTGGCTCTAATCACCGTGATCATGGTTTCTCTGTCTTCTATGAGTCTAGAGTTACAGCCTAAATATGAGGTTTGCGTTCTGGAGGGGCGTTCCTCCAGCAGGCCCTGGGTCTCAGCTGTCCCCAGAGTGGCAGCTGCTGCCTCTGGAATCGAGGTCCTGCTGCTGCTGCTGCTCTGCGGCCTCAGCTTCTTGTACATGTAGATAAATACTCAACGCTCCACAGTGGCCAGGAGAGACAAACATGTAGCAAAAGTGCGGGGCTTTTTGTCTGTGTGCATTTTGTGTTTTTATTTTATGTGTGATTTTTGTCTTGCTTTGCATGCTGTCTTGATAGAATTTCATCTATAACTACCAGTGAGCATCTTTGAGCCCCAGAAAGTTAGCAGGTCTGGGGGCAAAGGAGACAAAGCAACCACACAGGGCGGTCACCATGGACTACACCCCTTTTGGAGTGAGGATGGGAACAGCGTTCTGTCTTTGCAGGGAGTCTGTGGACCTGCGGGTTTCCCCTCACAGCTTCTGTCACCATCTGAAGAGGGCATCTGCTTGCTCCACATACTTACCTGGTTATTTCTCTCCTCCCTGCTCCCATTTAGCATGCCCTTTCAGTGCTTTACCACCAGGGTCTAGCACAGAGCTAATCCAGAGCAAGTTCTCACTCAGTATTTGCTAAAAAGACAAGCACTTGCACACCAGTGGCACAGCAAAGGCTTTGTCTCTTCTTCCTATCTGCCACCAAGATTCTCCCATGTAGGCAGGGTTAGTGTCCCAAGCTGGATGACTCAGAAGGGTGATGGCAGGGACGCCATGGAGGGACTTCAAATGCTGGCAGCAAGAAGGGCTGCTGAGGCACGTGACTGTGAGAGCAGCTCCTCCTGACCTGATGCTGGAACTCCCACAGGTTGCTAGGCCTGGTGTCCCCCAGTGTCCCCACCTGCTGACCCTCTGTAGAGCCTGGGGTGTCATGGCTGAGTAGGATTCTCCCCTGTGTAGCCAGTTCTCTCTCTTTCTCTCCCCAACTCTCTCTCTCTCTCTCTCTCTCTCTCTCAGTCATATGCATTCACAAAGGAACATACACACCCATGCATTACCATGTTCACACACTGAATACATGAATACATACTCAAATACACATGTGTGCAAATGTATACACATTTGCATACCCACACAGTCACAAAATACCACACCAACACATTTGTCTACATGTATGCTTAGACATACTCAAACACATGCTCACATGTACATGTGTACATGTACACACACAAAGACACATACCTTCACATACAACAACACATGTATACATATGTTCCCCCAGTTTTAATAGTGATCATAGCAGTGACTTCCCCAGACTGGGTGGCAAGAAATGGTGCCAAGATCAGCTTCCTTCCAAATTCCTATCAAAAGCAGGAAAAATGACACTTTTAGAGGTAGCTACCTTTCAGAGGAAGCCTCCAACCCAGCTGAAATAGACTTTCTCCAGCTGAGCCTCAGAGAGTTGGCTGCTGGGGCCCCCAAGTCTGAACTGAACGCCTTAGGGACTGCCAGGAAGCTCATGGGCAAAACCTACCCTTGGCCCTGCCGGGGGCGGGGGGTGGGGTGGCTGGGTCCTGGTTCTAGGGTGGGATTAGGGGTTGGGTTTGGAAACCCTCCGGTGACTCAATGCACCCAGTTTGTGGGCCAACCAGTGCTAGAAACCCCTGAAGCAAGCTACAGAGGCTTCCTTCACACAGAGCAGGACTTTGGAATCCCAGGGGGACAGCACTCAGAATTGTGCTTACTGTCACTGGAGGTGGGTGCAGCTAAGTCACCATTTAGCAGTAGGTCATAGTCATCGTGGAAGGTACTATGAAAAGATTTGTTGAGGTCATTTTCTATTAGAGGAGAGAGCATCCAGAAATCCTAAACAATTGCCAGGCAGCCTTTCATGGAGATCTCCAGAGATTGTGGGGAACTTAGTGGGATCAAAAACCGTTCATGCCAATCCAGCTCAGTAGATTTTGGGTGGGCCCATAACAGCAAATTTTACTTTTCCCCATGTGGTTCTAATATACCACTGAAGTTGGGGATTACTGTTCTAGGCTAAGGATTGGCAAATGTCTTTGAGGTTCTCATCTCTGTCTCAGTTCAGCTTTCGTATAGCAGAAGACACCATAGATAGTATCTAGAAAAGTGGATGTGACTGTGTTCCAATAAAACTTTATTTACCAAATGGGATGGTGGGTCATGTTTGGCCCATGGATAGTACTTTGCCAATTCCTGTTCTAAATGATTATAGTCTTTAAGATGTAGCCTGAAAATAATCAGAAGAGTAGCTTACAATGCTACTTACTATTCCTAGCCCCTTAGTCTGTTCTTTCTTTCTTTTTTTTTTTTTTTCTTTTTTTGGTGGGGATTGAACTTGGGCCCTGGTGCTTCTAAGGTACATGAGGTAGGTACCACTTGAGCTAAATCCCCAGCCCCCCCTTAGTCTATTCTTAAGTCTAGGCAAAGACACGGAAATCTGTATTACAGTGAAGCATTCCAGACTTCAGGATGCTTCTGATTTGGGGGCCAAAGGCTACACACACTTTTACAAATATAGACAACTTTGTGGCTTGTCATTGTAGACCTTAAAGGATCTCCAGGCTTCCACCTCTCCAGGGATCTCAAGTCTACAGATCTGTAGACCAATCTTCCCTTTGTTTTTCAGATGAGGTTCTTTAATCATACTAGTTTAATGGGTGATTGGCATCAGACATTTTGCTTAGGAGGCGAGGGGCAAAATGAAGAGCCAAGGAGGCCTCTTCTGTTTCTCTGAGGACAGCAAAACTGTGGCTGTATTGAGACTGTTCTACAACTTAGAAGATACTTTTTGTGAGGTTCCCTCCCCCCTAACTCCCTGCTACATCATCTGAGGCTCAGCTCAGTCTTCTGTGGAGCCCAGTTCTTTGCTTCAGGACTTTTAGCTGGCTTGTTTTCACAGGTGAAGTCGATGGGCGACTCTTCCAACCTTTGGTCTCATGATGTGATGCTTATCTCTTTGGCCATCTCCAAGCTCTGTGTGATGGCCTCACAGAGACCTCAGCCTCTCCTGGGTTGTTCTTAATTAAATCTGAAATCAACTTGAACCAGAGGGCTTTGGGAGCTTCATGGGCTGTGGGCCAAAGGCCTAAGCAACTGCCACGGACTAGCACCACCTCCCACGGTCCTGATCCCTGGAACATGTGGACAGATTATAGAGAAATCCTTCTCCAAATGAGGTTAACTCTTTCACTGGAATACAATCCCAGGGCAGGGGCTGAGGACCCAGTTTCTCATGTTAAATGTATGGAGCTAGGAATTGCCCGGGCTGGTAGGAATTGGGTTTTCCCAGGACAATCTGGGTAGTGTCAGGGATCCCTAAATTCTAAGGCATCATCCTTGTGTGGTGCCTCCTAACTATACTAGATGGTTTTTCCTTAAAGCTACCCAAGGAACTGCCACATCTGGACAGAATGTTAGGGAGTCAGAGGAAGGATGTGGGATGCAGAAAGAGGAGAATGCCTGGCTCCTAGGTCGGGGACAGACAGTATGGAGCTGAATTAGGTTTGAGGCCTGTTAGGGTACAGCTCACAGGATGGGCATTTTTGAGTATGTACATCTGCAGAGTGTAACAATAGGTGCTCAGGAGCAGTGTTATCTATCGTACACATAAAAAAATGGTAGGAGTCGTGCATTGTGGAGCAGGAGATAAGAGCCACCGCTTATTAAATATGCACACGTTTTACATATGCTTTCTTAGTTTATCATTACAATAACATTACCATTATCTCCACTGAGTGATGAGGAGACTGAGGCACAGAAAGGTTAAGTAATTTGCTCCAGGCCGTACAGGTGGCAAGTGACAGAACAAGTATGAGATCCCAAGTCAGCCAGACACTGAATAAACTGAAAATGTATTAAAGGTGACAGGACCTGGGCATGGTAGCACATGCCTGTAATGCCAGCACTCTGGGAGACTGAGGCAGGTAGAGCAAAGGTTTGAGCCCATCCTTATAACGTAGTGAGACCCTGTCTCAAAATAAAAGAATAAAAATGAGCTAGGGATGTAGCTCAGGTGCGAGGGCCTTGGGTTCAAACCCTACTACTGCAAGGTGACAGGTTACATTTCACTGCTCCTAGAGAACATTTTAGAAACAACCTAAAGGGTAGATATGGTATTGTGTGGTGGGCTTTGGAGGGAGCAAAGTGTAGAAGCAGTTTTGAGGGGAACCGAGGATTTCGGGGAACAAAGTTTGTGAACAACTTTCCAGGTCTGCAAAGTGGCTCTCTGCAACTGCAGGGTATCCAATGTGTCACCTGGAGTTTGAGGGTCCAATGTGGGGTAACTGGGACAGAGGTGTCTCCAAATATAAAAACAAAATAAAGACAAGAATCTCCAGGCTCGAGTCAACCCCAGGTGCAATTATTCCTGCACATCCCCTGCCTGCCACTCCCAATGCTGCCGACCATTTCTGTCATTTCTTTTTCTGATGTTCAGGATCCTGTTCATCTATAGCTGCCTTTGGTTCTCCTTGTGTCTCCAAAGAAGGAGGCCTCAGGGCTGTTGACTGCGGGAAGGTAGAGAATAAGTAAGGAACTGAAGGGGGGCCCAGGAGATCTTTGCTTGTGTCCGTGCATGGACCTTCCCTGGGATGAGTCCAGTTCATCTGCTCGGCCCTAACTCACTGCGTATCATGGGCCAGGCCCTGAGGAGACAGCTCTGAGCCAGCGGACACACTTGTCATCAGGGAGCTCACAGGGAATGTAGCTGGGAGGGAAAGGTAACAATGGGCCTGTGTTTCTAGATCGATGGACCCTCTAAAAGGTAGAATGTGGGTTCTGTGCTCTGTGCTCTCATCCTGTTGAACTTCTCATGTCTGTTCCTACCCATCTTAGAGTACAGGACCAGTATCTCTCATCCAAAATGCTCGGGGCACTTCTATTTCTTTTAGATTTTGAAATGTTTTTATATACACAGAGAGATATCTAGGATATGGGGATAAGTCCAAACACAAAATTCATTTGTTTCACAGACACATTAGACATATAACCTGTTATAATATTTAAAATAATTTTTGTGTGTAAAACAAAATTTCATGAAGTGGAATTTTCTACTCATTCGTCATGGTGGTGTCCCAGAAATCTTAGCTTTTGAATCATTTCAGATTCCAAATTTTCAGTACAGGGTGCAAAGCCCACCTAAACTCTGCTGTAGTCTCCTGGTACAGTTCCCCTCGACATTTTTCCTGCTACAGGGACCACAGGAGAAATTTTAATGGAACTTAGGCACAAATAATCAGTGTGGGGGGAATGTGGTAAAGACAAATCTCTGGCCCCACTCATAGAAGTTCTGAATTCATGAGCCAGGAGCAGGGCCCAGAATGAAGCTCTGTTAGCCAGCCACCTCTTGTTGTGATTGTAATTCTTGGACTCTGTGCTCCTCACCTTGGGCATGCTCTGCTAGGATCTAGAGCATCTTGCTATTTTTCACTACATTCTCACAAAATAAAATATGTCAGGAAATAACGGTTTCCTTGGTGAGATTAACAAGTCAGTTAAACATGAGTTGAGTTGAACTGGATGTCTGCTACAATAGGGATGGCTGTTTTTAGAGGTACTTAGACTGTACAGTCCTGAAATCAGCAGCGGGTCCCTTTTCATTAAAAAAGTAGATGAAAGATTCTCAAGTCTCATGGTACATCAATAGGGTAGTTTTTGCATGTTTGAAAAGCGACTTCGATTTCTTAGATTAAAAAAACAAAAACAAAAACAGGGCCTGTGAATCCTGTGTCCTAGACCCTACCCTGAATGAGACAATGAGGTAGACAATGAGGATGTCATGGTGGTCACCATCATATGACCCGCTGGTAACAAAGGGTTCGTGCTCCACTGTTAGTCAGTGGCCATACATGGGAGTGGATTGTGGTGCATTCATGCACTGGTTCTTCTGTGCTGTCAGGGCCATTTTTGGGGGGCAAACAAAGCAAGGTCTGAGTAGCTGGCCAGGGAGCTGTGAGTCTTAGACACACCTTTTGTATTTTCAGTGTCTTTGGCATTAAGTAGTATGGTCGCATCCAACTGGAGTTATTCTCTGTGCCTCAGCAACTGTATACAACCCACCTGAGCCCACATGTCAGGCCAGCTTTCAGAAGAGCATCCAAGCCAAGGAAGCACTTGAAACGTGTCTGTAGCTAACTGCTACTTCTCGGTGGCCCCAGACTTGACCACTCATTGGCATATTTCTGCAATCTCCAAGTGGATTAGAAAGAAGGCAGCTGGAGACAGCGATACTTTTCCCTCAGGGATCCTCCTCTTCCTTCAGCCCCATCCAGCTGCTGGCGTGCAGGGCCCGGATCCCGGAGCCAACTTCCCTCCCACTTCTTCTGACTCACATCTTTCATCATGTCTCAGGAGAGCGGCATCTGTCACTCCCTTCTCCTGGTGAGCAGGAGGCCTTGGGCAGAATCTCTGCCATAGATCAGTGTGGCAGCCAAGACCAGGCAAAATAAGCCCTGTGCCCTGTGCCGAGCTGGGAGGTTGGCTGCTTCTGCCTGTCTTGGCCCCACAAGACACATGGGTGAAGTCATTTGCCTCCTTTCTCAGCCATGTGCCTTATTCCCCCTCAAAACTTTCAAAAAGACAAAAGCATTCTCGATTCTTTCCTGCTCTGTCCTCATTGAGTGTAGTTTTGAATGACGATGGATGCTGAACGTGATGGGCTCTGAGAAGAGCAAAGAGCTTTGTATTTTTTGTGTGTGAAGTGGTGAAGGATATGTGAGTGGAACTGAAGCTGTGGGCATTGGGCTCTTCCCTCCTCTGCCACTCTGCTCTGCTTTCTGTGAGATTTCTAGATGATGGTCCCTGGAAATCCAACCAGAGCCCTTGCCAGTGTGTTTGGAGAGCAAAGTATACACTCACACGAGCTTTCCAGTACATTCCTATAATTACAGCTTGATTCTACATGGTGATTATCATGAAGCCAATGTAATCACTGCCAAGGAGATAGGGAAGGCTCCACATAAGCCACACCAACCCCAGGCTTAGCAAAATCCTGGGTTTTCACTGGATCTGAGTAAGGATGGTGATGAGAACAAAAGATAGGAGTTTTAACCGTGAATGCAGAAAACTTCCTGAATTGGGGGTGTGGGGATGGGAAGTGGGGACTGGAAATGAGACAGGAAAGAATGATATTAAGACTCTGTGGCACTGAATAACTTCCAGTGCAGACACTCAAGGTCATCCTAGGATTCTAGGATATACCGACTGCTAGGATGTTGAAATATAGATTTCCCTAAACTCTTACTCATTTCCAAGTATTTATATAGCTTTTTGTGTGCCAGGCATTATCCCCAAGCACTCCACATATAGTAACTCATTTAATTGAGTTTCCATCGACTTTCACAGCTTCTAGATTTATGAAATTCTCACCTGGAGACTTTTGGTAAAAATCTGTGATCACTCCTCACCCAGTGAAGCTCTTGGAATAGTGACAGAACCTTCTAGATTCCAGCCCACACTTTCCCTGTTAGCACCTGCATCCCTGTGGCCTGCCCTGTCCCATCCTGGAAGCATTTAACCCTTCATCTGCACCACGGAACAAGGACCAGTAAGCAGGAATGGGAGAAGGAGGCAGCCCAGAGCACGTACAGGCAGCAGATGGAATAGGGTGGGTGGGGATTAGTAGGCAAGCTCAGAGAAAAGCTGCTGCCAAATCAACAGAGGCTGTTTCCTAAGATCTACCACTTAAACCAAAGGAGCGGATCTGTCCAAACCGGTGAGAGGGTCTGGCCCGGGCATTGCTGACGAGGTCACGCCTTCCTCTTAGCTCATTTCGTGGCAGCCCAGCGCAGGGCAGGAGCAAGGAAGCTTGGATGAGCTCATGCTCCCAGGAACCCTGGATAGGAGGGATCATTTCCCTTGCCAGGGTATTACCCCACTCTTCAAGGGGTTGGTTTGCAAGAAGGATGCAAGTCAGGAGTGGTGCAATAGAAAAAGGCTGCATGGTGGCCTCACTTTCACACAATGCCCTGGTTCTGTCCATCTCCAAGAAGGTTCTGTACCGCTCGTCTCCTTCTACTTGACACCAGTCAGGCATTTGTGGTGTGACCATCAAGAGGGAACAGTCATGTTTCCCATGCGCTGACATGTCCCAGGAGCCCTCTGCTGTAGTAGCTGAACCAAGCCCTCTGCTAGGGCAAAGGGTCTGCTGTGAGGGCTTAGAGCAGCAGGCAGATCAAGGCCTATGAGGTTGTACCCTGGGACCCATGGGGAGAAGTGAGCTGGAAGACACTTCAGGTAAGTTCAGAGCCAAGTCATGATGGACAGAACCCTGGTTTGGGATGGAAGAGGAGCCTCAAGCAGCTTCTGGGAAAGTCGTAGGAGGAGCATGCTCCCTTCTCGCTCCTTCTTTGGGGATAGTTGGAGAGCAGGGAAGCCTCCTGTTGTACCTCAGCATTCCTATAAAAGGAGGCCAAAAGCCCATTAGGTTATATAGTTCACACAGAGGCCCTCCTGACATGCCTGGTATATTGAAGTATTCACTATGTTAGCTTTTACTATTGTATTTTGCCAAGCTAAGTCTTCAAGGATCGTGGTGACAGTCACTGGTGTTGGGGCCACTTACCAAACACATGTGGTGGTATTTGCTGGAAGAAGCAGAAAAAATCAGGATGCATTTTCTTAGTCCTTGTCTAATCTGTTTTAGGTCCTGGGTCAATAGTTCTGTGCTAGTTATCACGGCTCATAAACACATGCTGTTGCATTTCAACAGTGATGAGAAAAAGTCTAGCTTCAGGTTTGAAAGAGCATTTTCCAAGCAGGAAGCACTCAGTTCTGGCTATGCTCAGAGGCTATGCTTGATGTCTGTGGTGGGAAGGAAATGGAAGAAGCTTGGTTATATATTTTTTAATTCTGGGCTTTCTTAAGGGGTATGGGAATGGGGAGAAGTGGCAGGAGGGGCAGGAGAAGTTGGGAGGCACAGGGGAAGAGAGTTGTCTATATAAATCTTTCTAAAACTGTTGAACCCTGATAGTGTCTGAAGTGCTTGGAGATCCCTGCCTCTGTAGTAACCAAAGCATGATGTAATTCTCTCTCTTTCTCTTTTCTTTTTCTCTCTTCCTTCCTCCCTTCCTTCCCTTCCTTCCCTCTTTCCTTCCTTCCTTCCTTCCTTCCTTCCTTCCTTCCTTCCTTCCTTCCTTCCTTCCTTCCTTCCTT
>PVIC010044971.1:0-14801 GCA_004025085.1 Thryonomys swinderianus
ATACTTCACAGAGCTAGAGAAAATAATACAAAAATTCATCTGGAACCACAAGAAACCTAGAATAGCAAAAGCAATTCTAAGCAACCACGACATGGCAGGGGGTATTACAATTCCCAATTTAAAACTCTACTATAAAGCCGCCGTGATAAAAACTGCATGGTACTGGCAAAGTAACAGACCCGAGGACCAGTGGAATAGACTGGTATCCAAATAGCAACTCTGGTAAGAGTGAACTAAACACATACCACCAGGGGCTTTGGGGCAAAGATTCCGACAGGTGAGTAAAAGATATGGAATCTCCCATAGCGTTCTTGGAGAGGTTTGCAGAAGCCCACCTGGTCACAGTCACCCGGAAGCTCCAAGAAGATGGCTGCTATAAATTCAGCTGTTTGTTTTCCAGTTGGGACCAGATATTAAAAAAGAGCTGAAGTTTCAGGGAAAAAGCAGATCTGAGCTCTTGGGCTTAGGCCAACAGGTGTTTAGTAATATAGATATTGTACAAAAAGCTGCTGCTGCAAAAAAAAAACCAAACCAAACCAAACAAACAAAAAAAACCCTTAAAAAAAAAAACAGGTAACTGTTGGAACCAAAAAAAACTTCGTTCTGTGAGTCACCCCCGTCTGATGTTAAAAGCTGTGGACAAACTGTATCTTGCAAAGAACATCCTGTAACATTGCAATATGTAACCCATGGAAACAACTGGTGCATTTGTGCAAAGTTCCCACAATGGGTGCAAGTGTAGCAAGTTAACAAGGTCCTTAGGTAACAGTGACCTTGCCAGCTGAGTTAATAAAAATAACCTTTTGATGTGCTAATAGCTAGAATTGCTCCCTCCAAAAACAAGAGCCTAGTTAGCCTTCCCACAAGACAACTCTGTATTTCCTGTTCCTCCTCCACCAATGACCACCAGACAAGTATGATAGATCCAATTGTTAGCCAATCCCTAGTAAGTACCTACCCCTTCCTGTAAATGACCTTACCCCTTCCTCTGTGTGACCTAATATTACCTTAAAAAGGGGCTGGTAGCCGTTCTTCTGGCTCTCCAATCTGGCATTGGTAGGCCCGCTGCATGCTGTGCTAATAAGGCCCTTGTTTATTACATGAGTGTTGCTGGAGGTCTTTGGGGAAGGCACGGTCTGGGCACAACATAACCACTGCTGGCTTGAAAAACACAAGACTGGAAGCTCAAAAAAAGTGACAGGTGACCCTGAGATGCCGGATGCGCACAGCCCGGCCCCGCCCACCAGCCAAACAGCCTTCGAGTGCACCTGCTGCCCAGTGCGTACACAGTGGCACCAAGCTGGGCACCGTCAAGGAGGGAGCATGCCAGCCCCCTAGGTGCCATAATGTGCGCAGGACCCGTGCGCAGCGGGCCTTGGGAGGAGCTGCTAGCGCGCTGAGCGCCACGGCCCCGCCTTCACTGCGCACACTCCAGCAAACTGGGACACAGAGCAGCAAGGCGTAGCTGCCCAGGCCGCTGCGCCCACCCCCGCGTCCTGCCAAGCTGCTGGGGCTGCGCTTGTGACCATCACTTCTCCCTAAGGTAAAATTTCACTAATCATTACTTGGTCCAATCCCTGTAAGCCCTACAGGACATCCAGCTTGAGATCCACAACAGTGTTCATACGAGGCCTACTGGACCCCGTCCTCGTCGACAGGACCCCTCCAAAACTCTTGAGCCTCGCTTAAAAGGACCTTATCCCTTATCCTATGGTATCAACAACCTCCTTGGCACTCAAAGTGGCTAGAGTCAAGGGCTGGATCCACCACTCTCATGCCAAGCCAGTGCCTCTAAAAAAGTGCCACCCAAAACAGATAAGAGGTCCTCAGCCAACCAGGTGAGTTAAAGATAAGACTGGGCTGAGAGATGGAGTCATAATAATCTTAATTGTCCTAGAGGGATATAAGAGACCATATAAAAGGGATGCTGCTAACTCTTATGCCCCACATAAGACAGTTAACAGGTGGCATTGTAAAGCACAGTTAAAAAAAAAAACAAAACAGTGTGTTAGTGTGTTAACTTCTGCAAAAGGTTGCAATGAGATAGAATGTGTCATGACTCATGACCATCCTTTGGCTAGAGGGTCAATAAAATATTTCCATGTTTTTGGAGTTCCCTAAAGTACCGTTCTCTTTTTTAGACAGGATACTTGGGGATTATGCTGTTAAAGGGATTTAAAACATGAGAGTTGGTAAGGTTCATTCTAGCTGATCTTTAACACACCTGCCACTTAAACTATGTTTTGGCTGTGTTTAAAAAGTACTTTAGTGGTAACACTTAGGGTAACATGTCTGCTATTCTCAGAGCCTTGAGGACCATGAAACTACAAGAGTTTAGATTGTATCAGCTTGGCAGCTCCTGATACAATAGTTCCTCAAATAGTTAAAGTTGATGTTTTCAGAAAATCACTCCAGGCTGCACTATTATATAAAAGTAGCCACAAACATAAAACCTAGGCTAGCAAACTCTATGTGTGATGCTGTATAAGCTCCCTCAGGTTTATATTACAGTGGGCAAGGGGGATGAGAGCATTTAGAACCCTGACTACCCCCCACATGCTGCACCATGCAGGGAGGGCAGCTCGTTGTGGTCCCCATAGTAGTAGGACTAAAAGTAGCCAGATCTGCAGCCAGAGGGACAACTTCTTTAATTATGCGGGGCCAACATTTCAAAGCTCTGAGCCATCAAGTGGTACAAGACGTGGATGCTCAAAAGACTCAGTATCTAGGCTAAAAAACAGGTGGACTCATTGGCTAAAGTTGTGTCACAGAACAAAAGGGAACTAAATTTACTGTTTATAAAAGAGGATTGTGTGTGGCACTATAAAAATTTGCTTTTATGAAAATCAGTCTAAAATAATTTGAGATACTTTTAGCCATGGTAAAAAAAAATTACACCTTGAGAACACACGAATAAGTGAAATAGATCACAGATATGTAAATACCATATCTTTTCTTTGTTATGAGAACCTGTAGAGGTAATTGAGTTCTAGACTATGTGGTAGACTTTGTGAAATAGGAAATATTCAAAGGGAATGTGGTAGGGGAAAGTAATGAGGAGAAAGAATAAATATGATTTGAAAAGAAAAAGAGAGCACATGTATGTAGGGGGTGGGAGGTTATGGGGTAGGAAGGGATATGGGTAAAAATGAAAATTAACTCGTGTCATATGCTGGCATAAATTCCCCAATATTGACTGTGATTGTGAGCTGTATATAAAATGTACCAAGAGAGAATTCAATTTTTAAAAAATTTACAAAAAATATTAAAATCAAAAAAGGGTCAAAGATGGTACCAATCTTTGTTTGACTGGTCACCATGGGCAACAATCCTACTATCATCTCTGACAGGGCCAATGTGTATCCTTTTGTTATTATTCGTGATCAGACCTTGCATTTAAAATTCTTTGATCAAGTACAACAGACAAAGAGTAAACTCTGTATAAGTAATGGTGGTTTAAAAAAAAAGAAAAGATATAATTCCTTTGCAATAGGAAACAACCAAAACAAATCCATGGTTTGATGAAATTTACAAAAACCTATGGGAAATGTGAGGCCCAACTTGATATAAAAACAACTATTTTGTTAAAAGCCTCCACTTTGCATCCTGTTATCCCTTTGAACCCTAAACGTGTCTCTTTGGAAACAGTGCAGCCACAGATGGTATGTTTTAGAATGCACTGTTCTGTAGTAAGCACTGATCTAATTGGTTGCTACTGGCTTCTGTATGACTCGCTACAGCACTTTAACAATAGAGCGATCTAATCACTTCTGCATAAAAACCTCTTGGTACCAGGTGAGGGGGAGGGAGTAAATTTTGCCTTTAAATACTGTGTGTTAGTCTAGGTGGGGGCCTTCCTCGACATGGAGAAATGATCCCCAGCTGGGGAGTAAAGCTCTTGGTTGGATTTTAAGTACCTGTTGTGTCCTGAGAGATTGTCTCCGCGAGACTTGGCCCTAACATACATTATGATCACATTCCTCATTGAGAATTTACACCTGTGCAAATATATATATATATATATTTTTTATTATACTATTGTATTCTATTATTCTATTGTGTGTGATATATGCTCATGCTCTTTTAAATTCCTTTCCTTTCTTCCTATGTAAAAAAACTTTATTTCCCATTTTCTTCTTTTCTCATATTTTTCCTCCTTCTTCCCTCCCTCAATTCCTCTTCCTCTCAAAACCTTTGACTCCTAACAATGCTTAAAAGAATTGAAAATACAAAATTTATAATATATATTGTGAAGCAAGAAGGAAATGTTCGAGGAGAAAGAGAACTAGGGAAGGGGAGGGTAAAGGAAAGAAAAATTAAAGGTAGGAAGAAAAAAATGGAAACAGCTTATGTTTATGGAGGGAGGAGATGAAGGGAAAACAGGGGAATGGGAAAAATTATAATCAAGATAGATCAGGTACAAATTATAAATGATGAATGTGATTATAAGTTACACTTAAAATGTTCCAATAAACTCAGTAAATTAAAAAAAAGAAAGAAAATTCAAGAAGCTGCTGGTTTATCTACTAACCAGCAGAGGGCGTAGTAGAATGCTTCTCAGTGGAGCTAAGGCAATTTTTCTTTCCTTCATTTTATGGGCGTATTTTAGATATACATAATGGTAACATTTCCCATAGGGAATTTGTACTGTATATGATATATCTTGCTTTAGTTTTTGTCCCATGCCTCTCCACCCTCTTTACCCCCTCTTCCCCTCATTTGCAAAAAAAATTGTCTCCATTTTTTCCTTCTATTCTCCTTTTTTCCCTCTGTTTCCCCTCACCTGGTTTCCCTTCGAATTTAAATTTTTTCTTCCCATTTCACATCTGTTATACATTTTGGCCCTTATTTACACTTTTGGTTTCTCACACCAGAGAATTAAGGTGATATTTAAACTTGTATCTACAATTTATTTCACCCAAGAATATGGTCTCGGGGGCATCCATTTACCTACATGTGTCAAGTTTATCCTTCTTTATGACAGAGTAGTATTCTGTTATATAAAAATACCACATCTTCTTTACTCATTCATTTGTCAGTAGCATTTGGGCTGTTTCCAAAGTCCAGCCATTATAAATTGTGCTGCTATAAATATGAGTGTGCATATATCACTAAGGTATGATCCATTTAATTCTTGCGGAATAACTGGGTCAAATAGAATCTCTAGTTGTAGTTTTTTGAGAAATCTCCACATAATTTCCACAGTGGTTACAGCCTTCACTCCCACCAACAGTGGAGAAGGGTTCCTTTTCCCCCTCAGCCCTGTCAGCATTTGTTATTGGGTGATTTATTGATAGTGGCCATTCTTGTGTGGGTGAGGCAAGATCTCAGCATCATCTTAATTTGCATCTCTCAAATGACCAATGCTGTTGGACATTTTTTCATACATTTATTTGCTACTTCTATTTCTTCATCCCAGTATCTCCTGCTCATTTCAGATAATCGTTTTTGGACTTGTTCTTTAAATTTAGGAGGTCTGGGTTTTTTTTTTTTTTTTTAGTTCTTTATATATTATAGCTGTTATCTCTCCTGAGAAACACCTGGCAAAAATATTTTTCCCAGTCTCTGCTAGGTATATATGAAAGAATTAAAGGCATCATATCACAGCCACATATGTGCACCTGGCTTTATAGCAGCTCAGTTTGTAATAGTTAAATCTTGGAAATAGTCAAAATGCTCATCACTGTGTACTGGATAAAGAAAATGTGAGGTCTTTTTTAAAAAAATAAAATGGAATATTAGCTATAAAGCATGATAAATTAGCCAGGGATTTAGCTCAAATGGTATCACACCTATCTTGGAAGCACATGGGCCTGACTTCAATCCCTGGTTCCACCAAAAGAAAAAGAATGATAAATTAAAGATATTTATACTTAAATGGATGTTCCTTGAGGACATATTCATAAGTGAAACAAATAAGACACAGATGTATAAATACTGTATCATTTCTCTAGTACTAGAAGCTGAAAGTGTATATGAATGTGTGGCAGGTACTGTGAAATAGAACGAAAATGTTCAAAGGGAAAAGGAAAGGGGGGCAGGGAGAAGCAAAGAAGGGAAAGAAAAAATTCAAAGGTTAAAGCAAAACACGGAAACTAAGCTTATGTATATAGGGGTGGAGACTGTAGGTAGGGGAAGGTATGGGGAAAATGAGAATCAAGATATATCATGTACAAATTCTCAGTGTTGCATGTGATCATGATGTGATCTGAAATGTAGCAATAAATTTGATAAAGGAGAAAATATTTTTCTCAGTCTACGGGTTGTCTTCTCACTCTTTTGCTGTTTTCTTCTGCTGTACAAAAGCTCTTTAGTAAAACAAGATTCCAGTTGTTGATTATTCGTTTCACTTCCTGTGGGGTCAGAGTTTTGCTCAGAAAGTCTTTGCCTACAACTGTATCTTCAAGAGTTCTACCTATTCTCACTTCCAGTAGATTTGGGGCTTCTATTTCAATATTTAGGTCTTTACTCCTTTTTGATTTTTAATTTGGTGTCTAGATTTAGTCATCAACATGTAAAAACTCAATTTATCCAGCACTGTTTATGAAAAAGGCTGCCTTTCTTCCAGTAAAGATGTTCGGACCCCTTGTCAAAGCTAAGATGGATGAGTGTGTTTGGAGCTGTTTCTGTATCTTCTAATCTGTTCCGTCTAACCTTGGGCCTGTTTGTTGTTGTTGTTGTTGTTATTTTGCCAGTGTCACGTTCTTATCACAGTGGCTCCGTAGTATAAATTCAAGTCAGGGATTGTGATGCCCCTGCCTTGGCTTTGTTGCCCAGAATTGCTTCTACTAATCTAAATCTCTTTTTGTTCCAAATGAGCTTTTATAATAACAGCAAATACATAAATGTGTTGACTGACTTGGTGGACAGCTGATGCCCTAGTTGCTTCTCTTCAGTAGACTTCAGAATTCCAGACAGAATGAGTGCCTGTAGTTTGCAGCTGAAGAGTGTCCTACACCATAAAAACCTTTGTTTTTGTGTACAGGGAAAGAAGAATAATTATTAACAGAATTATCCATATTATACATTTTCACAGCCTAGGAGACTCATATAGTCCTTCAGAACTGGAATGAAACGAGTTTCCCCCAAGAAATCGAAAGTGTGCCTCTCAGCGTGAACATTCGTATGCATGTGTGATAAACCGGGAGTTTATTTTCAGCTTCAGCTAGACAGTCGTATAGATCTCATCTTCCTCCTTTGTATGAAAGACAATAGCTCTTAAACACTCATATTTGAAAGTTGCATAGATAGAGTTGCAATGAAGAAAAAAAGCTGAAACTGGGGATTTTTGCTAACTGTGAGTATTTGGACATCTTTAATAATTTTGTTTCTCTTTGTTTATTTCTGGTATTGTGCATCTCCGTGTCCCCTCTTTTACTATTTTCACATATTTTATTTAGTAATTATTGATGCTATCTTGACATTCATATTTCAAGTGTGTCCATTCTGCAGCTCACAATCTGCCTTAGGTCCTGGACACCTAACAGTGCAACTGTACAAGGTTGTATGCTTTTTATTATAATGTGATTTTAACGATATAGGTCATGATTTAATAGTAAGATGTTTGAGCCTAGTTTGAACCTAAGACACATAATCTCCATGCATTACAGTCCAGACAAACCAGAAGGTGAGGTACTCCTTTATTCAGTTAGGCTAGAGCTTTTCTGTTTCTAGGTGATCGGGAGTGTTTATTAGAAATATGTGCTGCACTTTGTTAGGTAAATCTCATTTTTATATCATCGTGTTTTTTTCTTATTTAGACTGATAACAGGTGAATTACATAGGTCAATAGTTATAAAATGTTATTCAGTCTTGTGCTTATGAAGTAAACCCAACTTTTTCATTTAAAGTGCCTCTTTAGGTGTTACTGGGTGTGCTATGCTAAATTTTCTAGTTTGTGCTGCATTCATTGAGAGATATTGGTTTCTTCTAATTTCTTTGTCTGGTTTCAATGGTGGAGAGATGTTGAATTAATGAACTGGGAGGAGGTGAATCCTCTTATATATCCTGGAAAAATGTGTGCGATTTGTGCTATTTCTTCTTAACCTTTCAGAACAAAGCTTCGTTAAAAGCGTCTTTTCCCGGGGTTGCGTCTCAGGTTCACCCCAGCGTAGCTTAATGACAAGAAACGCATCTGCGGGGAAGCTCATCATTGTGTGAATCATGGGCTTTCTGAATGGACACAGGATTTGTGTCTGTTGCCATGGGAACACAGGGTACCCTTTCATTGTACAATATACTTAAAGTAGAAGAAGTGCGCTCTGAAGCAGGGAGAAAAATCTATCAAATTAAATGCAGAAGTCAGTAGCACACACATCTATTATCATTATCCAGTATTAGGTCCTGTACGTAATTGGAACTGCAACACAACTGGCCCCACATTAGGTTTGCTTTCTCCACCAGAGTGAGAAACTCCTGGGTCTGTGCTGCTCGGGGCCGTCGCTGGGCAACGGGGACTTTGCAGCTGTGCTGTAATCTCAGGGGACCCTCGCCGTCTGTGCAGTCCATCTACCCATCACTGCACAGCGTGTGCCTGTGTTTGTCTAGAGGTGGCTTTTAGCATTTGGTGAATAGTTTAATTTACCTAAACTATCAAATGAGTACTACAAGAACCTGGTGTGAGCCCGGAGTGTGCAAACATTCATCCAAATGGCGAACATGTCAGTATTACGTTCTCCCGAATGGCTTCTTCTAGACCAGGTGCCTGATAACCCACACTATTCTAGAGTCACCTTTTCTCCTGATCTTAGAGGGGTGGTTGTCTCTACAACCTTAGTTTTCTGATGGCATCGACAAAACTTCATTGATTTTCCCATTTTTCTTTATGAAGAACAATGTCAAATCACAGCTAAGCCTGAAAGTTGGTATATTACAAAGAAGGTTGTGAGCAAATCAGAATTTAAGATGCACTATGTGGTTTGGAAACCACTTATATTTACCCACAAGTTGATTTTAAATAGTATATTCTGCTGCACAGGTTCTGGAAAAGATAAAGTATTATAAGCTTTATTATAGTTTGTTCTCCCTAAATGCATTTTCCCTGTTTTCTTCCTGGAGATATCAGACCACTTTCATAGTTTATTTTTAATCACAAATCTCATTTTAAAGGGGAAACTTTTTTATTTTTTATTTTTTTAGACAGGGTCTCACTTTGTAATTCAGGCTGGCCCTGAGCTCACTATGTAGCCCAGGCAGGCACCAGAACCACTGAGCTAAATCTCCAGCCTGTAAGGGGAGATACTCTTTAGGAAAGTGATGGAGTCACAGAAGCATCATGTCAGGACTCAGAAAAAAACAGTGACTTAAGAGGGTTTTGCTACCAAATGTTGTATTTCTAAGGATCAGTAGAAGCTTTCAGAATAGATATTGAGGGCTTTGGTGGCTCCTAATTATCTGTGTGCTGGAATTCCTTCCAATTATTGCCCCCCTCTTCATATGCTCCTTTGGCACAGGTATATCACTAGGAATAGGCCCCTTTTCTAGGGACACCATGAAAACATTTCAGGGAATCTTGTGGGCCAGACCTGGGGATGTGTTGGCACCTGAGATATAGAATCAGCCCCACCAACTCTTCCTAGTTGGTTCACCTGTTTCTGGAGTAATCTGAACATGTCCCAAATTTGCTCCCTGTCGCTAAGGGAATCAACTCTAAAATTACTTCCATCTTAAATGATAACATTGCCATTGCTGTTCATTTAAACTGTCCTTTGGTTTATACTTACTTTTGAAGTTCACCAGCTTCTAAGAATTACACATCATCTTAAAAAATTGATGATGGTCATTCCCTTCCTTGCAAAGCAATGGGAAACGTAAGGCTAAGGACCACCCAGCACCTCTAAACAGCTTGACGAATGTGAGTCGTTCCATTCTGCAGCTGCCCAGTGCCACCTGCTGAGCTTCCTGCAGGATCCTGTGTGATCCTGTGTGATCCTGTGTGAAACCCACACGCAAGGACATTGTGTACCAACTCCTAATCAGGTAATGGGACAAGAGAAATAAGGCTCCAAATTATTCTGTGAACGTATCCCACATTATTGTCAACCACCCAAATGAACCCTTGATAACCCTGCTTATCCAAACCAGGGTTTGGAAACTGTTTACTGTGTGGTCTATCCACTGAGAGAGTGCCCCCTCAAGGTGCGAGGTCAGATTTGTAGGAGCCACTCTCAGGGAGAAGCCACTGCCTCACTCAGCATACAACAGGCCAGGAGGTGTAAGATCGGAGACCTGTGAAGTTCTTAACCTTGTCTCTGATCTTGAGCAAATTGAATTTGGATCCCACTGTAAATGATCATATGACCTTCAGAAAGGATATAGAACTCTCAAAAAGATGTCAGATAGGAATATCTGAAATAAAAGTAGTGTAGAATTCTTACATTGCAGAAAAAATGTGCAGAGTGTGTAATATTGAATAAAATAGTGCATTATGATAAAGAGCTCAAATAACCCAAAACTAAAATTAGAGGACTGGAGATTTAGCTCAGTGGTTCCAGCGCCTGCCTAGCAAGCACAAGGTCCTGAGTTCAATCCCCAGTAACCACATACAACAATACTGGGTGTAGTGACTCACACTCACCAGCAGTCAGTGCCACAGTGCCAGGCGTGGTGGCTCACACCTGTAATCCTAGCACTCGAGAGGCAGAGGCAGGAGGATTGCTGAGTTTGAGGTTTGCCTGGCCTACATAGTGAGCTCAGGGCCAGCCTGAACTACAAAGCAAGACCCTGTCTCAAAAAACTAATAAATAAACAAAATTAGAGAAGAAGAGAAGACCATCCAGCAGCTACTAGATGACACCAGGATGAGCATCTATGGTTAATCTAGGTTGGAGGAAAACTTTAGAGTGGAGTACCAATGTATTCACTATCATGCTTAGAGAACCTGCAGAAGATTTCTCAAGCGTAAGAAAAGAGTGTAAAATGCAAGTTTACAGCACTTATAGAACACAAATTATAGTGAAAGAAGCTCACTAGAAATATCCTTATGAACTTCACAGGCATCTAGAAAAAAACAAACAGAAGAGATTTACAGGTAAAACCTCTGAGAACACTAATAATAACATACACCTAAACAATCTGTGGGTACCAGAGCAAATCGAAGAAGAAACTTTAAAATTTTCTGAGCATTCATGAAAATGATTGCTCAACTTACCAAAACCTCTAGGACACCATGAAAGTAGCCCGAAGAGGAAATTCACTGCAGTCAGCACCCACTGTAGGAAAACAGAGCAGATCCAAAAAAATAGCCTCGTGAGGCATTTTAAGCTACTTGAGAAACAGCAACAAACCAGCCCCAAACTGAAATTAAGGAGGGAAATTATAAAGATGAGGAATGAAACTGAGACTAAAATAATTGTTAAAAAAAATAATTAATGAAAGAGCTGAATCTTTGAAAGAACAAATAAAGTACATAAGCCCTTAACCAGACTCACCAAGAGAAGGAAAGAACAGATTCACATCAATGCAATGAGAAATGGAAAAGGTGGAATTACAGTGGACATTGTCAAAATCCAGAGTACAGTAATTACTCTAAAAATTATATTCTAATGAATTAACAAATTTTCAATAAAAGGACAGATTTCTAGACACATATAAACTACCAAAACTAACCCAAGAAGACATAAATATGTTCAGCAACTTCAAAATAAGCAATTCTGTTGTCTCAGTAATAAACATTTACCAACTAAATAAAGCCCGGGAGAAACACGTAGTCCCAGGCACCCTTCAGTTTCTTTTTTTCCAAGTCACGAGCGTCTTCTCCTTATGACACTGGCACTAGCAAATTTCTCTGCCTAAAATGCTATTTTCGTAACGCGTAGCTGTTTCCACTCTTTGTTTCCAGTAACCCGAACATCGCCTCCTCACAGAGCTTTTCTTTGATCACGCAGTGGACAGAGCCCTGTTCCTGTCCATACAGTGCTCCTAGACTTACAGTGGGCTGTATCAGAGGAGCTCATGAGAGTCGGAAATATCATATGTTGAGAACGTATTGCCTGGTCAGGCCACAGCCTGGCTCTCTGGTCTGTGGCTGGCTGGGGGCTGCAAATGGCCACCGTGCAGCACCGTCCGACACCACCACAACTTGTACTGCCAGACCTGGGACAGAAACACAGTTCAAAATTGGAAGTAAGGTTTCTGCGTGAGGCCTGTCATTTAGAAACTATTCTCCAGTGTAAACACCTCAGGAGCACCCGCGTAGGGTACAACCGTCTTTCGTTCTCTTTGTCTCAGTTTTGATCCAGTGTTATCTCTGCCTGGTTTAATTTCCAGCAAACCTCTGTGCACCACAGTGTCGTCTCTGTGATCATGAGGACGCTGTCTGTCTTTACGCTGTTGTTGCAATGGTCTGGAACGGAGTGTGCATTAATAGTAAACGTTCCCTCCTCTAGAAGGAGGGGGCTAGCGTGCGACACGGAAGCGAGGCTTTCCACGTGCGGGTGTTGACTAGCAGCTTCCCATCACCACAGATGCCTCTTCGCTGTCTTTCATAGCTTACTGCTTAGCGCACAAATAAATTAAGTGAAAAACGTGATATTTCTGTTGCTGAATATTTTTCCAGAAACTGGCAGATAGTGACCAGTACAATGACATGATGTTGTCATTTATTACTACAACTGTGTGGGAGCTGATGTCATTGGTGACAATGTCAACGCCTCGCACTATGGAGCACTGTGTCATCAGCACCTATAAAAAGCGTGTCATTGTATCATGCTCACTGTACTTGCACTAGGCATTTTTTCCATCACTGGGTCATGACGTGAGGAGCCACAGCTTAGGAGAGGAGGAATTTAATCTGGTTCAGGGTTTCAGGAGATTGTTTGTGGTCAGCTGGCATCAAAGCAGAAACAGAAACATCGTGGTGGAGTGGTGATGGTGCTCAGTCCATGGCGGCTGGGGAGCAGAGGAAGCGAACGGTGCAGACAGGAAGGGGCCACCGCAGCTCAGGGTGCAGCCAGACACACGTAGAAGTGTCTTTCCAACCCCGGAGGCTTCCTGATCCTGTTAATATAACCAAGTTGAGCCTCCACAGTATTCAAGGTAGTGGTTTCAAACTCTCTGCGCGAGAATTCTGACACTGCTTCTTACAGGACGGAAAAGTGGCACACGCTGGGTGAACGAGAACACGCCAGACCTCCATCTTCTGCAAACACAAGGCCAAAGAAGGAAGAGTGGAGACTGTAAGAGCCTGAAACTTATTCCAGGCATCACCCGCAGGCCAGAGCCCGAGTCGAGACTCTGCGCTTGGTTGAGGGTGCAGCTAGTCGCGAACCTAGGTCACCTACTGACGAAGCAGCACCGCACGCTCACAGCCCTGCAAGAGATGAGCTGATGTTCTCCTTACGAGCTCCACTAAAGATGACTCTGTAGCAGAATTTCATCAGTCTTGCGCCAGATATAATAGAATGTGGTTTCTTGAGGAAAGTAGTAGATGGACATGTACTTGAAGGTTTGGAGGGGGGTTAAAGAGAAGAAAAACAGCGTACAAGATACTGAAGAACATTGAACAACATCCTGGAAATCCTGCTGAGAAAATAATGCCAATGGAAGGTACGTGATCATGGTCTGTAGAATACACAAGGTCAAGCTCCCGTAACGTGCGTCATGGCATTCAATGTCTAGTTCAAGGCAAAATGACAAGATAAAGACATGTACCTCCTCCTGTTCCTGCATGTGCAGCTGAAATGCCTGGACATTATATAGCAACACAGAAAGGTTGCAGGTAAAGGTAGAGAACAGAAGCAGATCAGGATGTCAGGAAACAAGTCATTACACAGCCGCGAGCTCCCAGGTATCTCAGCTTGCTGATAGTTGCCATAGCAAAATGCCACAGGCTGAGATGCCTTAGACAACAGAAATATTTCTCCTAGTTTTGGAGAGAGAAAAGCCCCTGATCCAGCCAAGACTGGCTTTCTCTAAGGCTCTTCTTGACTTCTCTGTCTCTACGGGGCCTTTTGGGGTGTATCCTTGGCACCTCTTCCCCTCCCGAGGAGAGTATTTGTCATCCTTTTCAGGGGCCACACTTGTGACTTCTGTGAAGGCTTTCTCTCCAAACTCAGGATGAAGGCTCCTGTGGTTGGCTGTCGGGTGGGCCGAAGTGCTACAGTCTAGTCTGTAACACGGGAAGTTACTTCTGGAGTTCCAAATATTAGACCTAGAGTTGCAGAAACATGAAAACACAGACACAAACTGGATCAGAACTCCTGCCATCACTCGCTAAAGTGCAAGGAAAGAGGAAGCCTAGAAGGACAGAGACACTGTCTTCCTTGTCTTTTTTTTTTTTTTTTTTTTTTTTTTTTTTTTTTGAGACAGGGTCTCGCTTTGTAGTTCAGGCTGGCTCTGAGCTCACTATGGAGCCCAGGCAAGTCTGGAACTCAGCAATCCTCCTGTCTCTGCCTCCCGAGTGCTGGGATGACAGGCGTGAGCCACCACGCCCAGCACTCCATGTCTTCTTTATTAAACACTGTGGGAGATGGTGGCCCTAGCTCAGCTCCTTCAGCCTTTCGCTTGCGGCCAGCGGGAAGGCAAGTCTTTCTCCTTTGCTCCTTGACCATCCAGTGCTGCTGGCCCAGTGCTTCCCGGCTGATCGGGTGGAGCAGGCTGGGGGACAGCCGGCCTTTCCCCTCACCACGGGGCAGCAAGCTCTCTGACCTGCGTAAATGTATTAGAGATGTCATCAAGGAGGGGTTAACATAAACCTGGTTCAACCTTCAAACACTAAACTGGCATAAAACACTACCTTAACAGACTCTGGAGAAGAGTCATATAATTGTATCGATCAATGCAGAGAAACACGTTGGATTTAA
>PVIC010044972.1:0-14807 GCA_004025085.1 Thryonomys swinderianus
GGAGGAAGGGAGGGAGGGAGGAAGGAAGGAAGGGAGGGAGGGAGGGAGGGAAGGAAGGAAGGAAGAAGGAACTTGATGGCTGTAATTTGACTTGAATTTAGATAAATCATCCTGATGGCTTCACGGAGAGTGGACCTGAGCAAGGCAAGACAGAAAAGCGGGAAATCCTGTGAGGAAGAGGCTTCATGTCCATGGCTCCTTCATGTTCACTTTTGCTCCTTTGAAAATATTTCTGTTAACATGGTGCGTCAGTGATAGGGTGTGTGCAGTGTGTGCGCAGTGTGCACAAGAACCTGGATTCCATCCCCAGCAAAACACACACGTACACACACATACACACACACACACACATTATATTACCTATGGGTATAATGTTTGTTGAAATATATTGTGAAATGATTGAAGTAAGTTAATATCCATCACCTCTAACATTGTTTCTTTGGGTTTAGAAATGTCTCCTTTGTTATACTGAAATGTACATTGTTGATTCTACTTGACATGCCCACAGAAGCCTGCTGCTTGGGTCTCCTACCCAGTACCTTCCTTCTCCTGTGTTCCTCACCTCCTGCTTCTTCAGACTGTATAGGACACTGAACTAAAATAGTTACAAACACTCATTGTTTGCGCCCGTGAGTTCCTGTTGGCCTCTGACACAGACTTCATTTTACTACTATGGCGATTCACATATCCCTGTGGACACGGTCCTGCCCGGGCTCTGGGGATAGGTGCTGTCCTTATAAAAGATGACTTTAAGGAGCTCCAGTTGTAACATTTTCTAAGTGTCATTCGTTGTTTCTGACTCTGTGGTCCTGTTTTTCTGCCTGAGCACTGCAGTTTTGAACACCAGGTTAAACTATATGCTCATTTTTGCAATATATCTTCTCTTCTGTCTTCTTGCAGTTGACTCTCACTTTGGGTAAAACCAGTGACTCCATCCGTTTGTTCATTTCATCAGTGAACACCATGTGTGCAAGACACAGGGTTAGGTGTGAGGTGTGGTCTCAGCAAACTCACTACTGCCCTTTCCTCTATCCTGCAGCCTGGGACCCCCGCCTCTCTGATCAGCTCCTTTGCTCCTGGACCTCTGTGTCTGCACTTCGCCAGGGCTCTGTGCACTTCCTCATGTGCTGGCCACAGACCTGTCTCCGTGCAGGAGCACTCTGAGTTTGGTCCTGGGTTATTGTCTCCAGGCTCTGCTTGCTTCTGACTTCCAGCCATTGCCTGCAGCTTGGTTTGTTTCTGTCTCTATTTTTCCTTAAAAATCTCCATTTGATAGAAGAGGGTAAGTTTTTCCAATTCTTTTTGGATTTTGTGTTCAACAAACACTGATGGTGTTCTCACCATGTGTTGCAGTTAGGTGTGGACATAGAGGGTTAATAAAGAGATTCTAATCTCATGAAACTCGTATGTCACACATAGGAGATTATTCTCAATTTTGTGAGGATCAGGAGAATTTTTTTTTCAGTTTGAGGTATTTAAAATTTTAGGAGGGGAAAAGGATTAAGTGCAAACCCTTATAAAATCTTTGTATCATTTCTAAACCAGAAGCATCAAGACAGAACTCAGTAGGAAGTATCAGCGACATTTTGCACATCTTAAATTACTAATAATGGTTATGGTACAATTGCTTTCCACTTAGTGTCCTTGCTCAGTGGAACTTTCTCAGGGTTTTTCTCCCCTGACGTTTTCAGTGAACTGCCCATACATTTGCCTTGTTTTGTTGAAGATAATATGCCGATGGAAAGCCCTCCCCCTGAATCTGGCTCTCCACCTGGGGCGGTGCCTTGCTGCGTCTGTGATTTGGGGTCAACGCCTGCACCCTTGTTCCCAGAGACGCTGCCCAGCGCACATAGCACCAAGCCTGTCTTTGCTATGCCCCTTCCTCCCTGCTCGCAGCTGCAGGTGTGCCACTTAAGGTCCTGATTTACTTTTCCTTCGATTCCCTTATTTCCTAAAGCCTCAAGGCAAAGCCTCTGTTACTGCCACGCCATCTGCTTTACTTTATTTTATTTTTTATTCCCAACATCCAATTTCCTCTTTTTCTAATTATCCTCAACAGAAGTGACTCATAACTCTCCTGTGCTGGATCCGAAATTCTTGTAGTTGGGCGAAAAGTACACAAAACTCGTTTTACATCTACTGAAATCTGTTGTTTACTAAAATTCAGAGTAAACAACATGGGTTTACTTTATGCAACCTGAGAAACAAAAACGCTTTGGGTTGTGAAGGAAACAGATTTTGTAGTTATGCCAGGAACAATGTATTAATGAGGCCTAACTTGTACTGACAAGGTTCACTGTGGAAGCATGAGGATAACTGGCCTGGTTTGAAATAATTACATTTATAACAGTCTTCCTCTAGGACAGCGGCTCTAGGCCTAAGGTAATTTTGTGCACTGGGGAATATTTGGTAGCATCTGGAGACACTTTGGACAGTTGTGGCTGGGAGCAGGTATGTGTGCCACTGGTAGTTAGTGGATAGAGTCCCTGCACGCTGCTAAAAACCCTGCAGTACACAGAACAGACCCCATAACAAAGAACTGTCTACCTCAAAGGCCAATATTCCAGCTCCCCTATCAGGTGGGTCTTATAAGGTCTGTCAGCTGCCACAGGGTCTATAGAAGCTAACGTGGTTGGAGGCAGAGTTGGTACCCTTTTAACAGTTACTGAGAGAATGGATGCATGAAGGAGGAGACACCTTTAGAGGAAAGTACTACAAGTTCTGAGTTAGTAATTGGTATCTAAGAACAGTTGGAAATCTGTTGGTGTGACATAAATCATGAAAGATGTCTTGTAAAATATTAAGACTTTTTAATATATAGTCACGAGAGGACCACTGAAGGGTTTTTGCAGGACAATCATGAAACGATCTCATTTATATTTTAGTAAGATGACCTCGTAGCATGGAAGATCTAGTCATGTGAGGTGTACTGTAGCAGTGCATGCCGAAGGTGATAGAAAGACATGGCCACGTGAGAGACCCCTCGGAGGCAGGGCTGACGGCGCCTAGCTCTCAGTTAAATATGGGAGATGGAGGTGAGGTCTTTGGCTTCAATATTGGGATCATTATTTAGGATGAAAAACACAGGAAAAAAAGAATGCATGCATGTGTGCATGAGTTTGCCCTTGAACATTTATTAAAGCACTGAGATAGGTGGTTATAATCCACAGATTTTTTTTTTTTTTTTTTTTTGCTTTTTGAGACAGGGTCTCGCTCTGTAGTTCAGGCTGGCCCTGAGCTCGCTATGGTGCCCAGGCAAGCCGCCGCGAACTCAGCAATCCTCCTGTCTCTGCCTCCCGAGTGCTGGGATTACAGGCCTGAGCCACCACGTCCGGCATTGCGGTATGCGGTGTTGCTTGTTGGGGGGCGTGAGTCTCCACACCCAGCATTCTATGTGGTCACCGGGGATCGAACTCAGGACCTTGCGCTTACGAGGCAGGCGCCGGAACCACTGAGCCAACCCTCTGGCCCCATCCACAGACTTTTGATGAACCCGTTATCCAGGTACTGAGGATATTAAGACACTTTCAGTGCTTAAAAAGTTTCTGTGTTCGTAACAGTGTGATTCACAACAGAGAAAAGTTGGAAACAACCCCAAAACCCGTCAACAGCTGAATGGATAAACAAAATATGGTGGGATTTTATCCAGCTATGAAAAGGAATGGAGAAAATACAATCTACAACATGGCTCAACCTTGAGAATATTATGCTAAGTGAAGGCAGGTAGAAATAGTGTGTGTTATTCTACTTCTATGAAATCTCTGAAGCAGGTCCATCCACACGACAGAACACATGTGCCTTGGGAGGGAGGACGACGGAGAATAGCTGTTTAACGCATGCGATGAAGGTCGCTTTTGAAGGTCATAGAAATGACCGGCCCCAGATAGCATATGGCTGTACTGCCCAGTGAATGTACCAACGGCCCCTGCATTTTACCCATTAACATTAACTGGACTTAAAGGTGGCAGATTCTCATGGTCTATGTTAGGCAAATTTTGACTGAATTTTTTAAAATAAAAAATCTAGTATTATGAAAAAGACTGGTAAAAATATGACCATAAGCGGAAGCCATCTATCACTGTGTCTAATGATACACAATGTTCTTCAAGTTGAAGAAGTGGCCTGGACAAAGCCTCAGTAACAGTGAAAGCCCATTGTTATTTTCCTGCAAGGGCAGGAAAGAGCAGAGATTGAAGAGCCCATTTGCTCTATTTTTACAGCCCTGATTGCTACACTTCATGGGAGCTTAATGGAGTTATTCCACAGACAAGTGGTTCCATCAGTGTCCTGTGACCAGTCCATGGCAGATGTCTGAAGTACAAGGGTTTAGCAGTCCTTGAAAATTCAATACTTTCCTTCTATAGTCTTCATATCCATAGTACTAGCAGAAAACAAGGCCAGAGAAGAGCAGTGATAATTAAGTGAATTACAAGAAGAAAAATGGTTAAAAAGGAATAAACTCATGATGCAACTTGAAATTGTATGGTCTTTAATGTCATAGATGATCTCCCAAAGGATCTTCTCTATTTAACTTGTTTTTTTAAAACAGTAAAGAATGGTCTGCAAATATAATGTGGGCAATAAGGAATTGGAAGGGTAGTCTTGTAATTAACAGAAGGTTTATATCTTCCTTGCATGAAGTGACTATATTTACACATCTTTTTTAAGAAATACAAGGTTTCATGTATATTTGTAATACCTTTCAAATATGGTTACAAAAAGCTGGAAACACTGAAGTGTTAAGAGAGCTCCATTTCTCAGAAATAGAAGAAACATCATTTAACCTACCTCCTTCTCAAAGAATGAATCATTTATTCATTCCTTCAGCAATCACAGGTAGCCAAGATGAGAAGAATGCTTATGATGATAATTGCCTTCAAGTTGCTCATAATTTAGTGGGGAGGTGTGAGAGATAAACAATATGAAAAGATTAGCAATAGAGATCTTTCTGTGGGAAAATAGAAATGAGCTATCTAACTTTTCCAGACTATTAAAGTAGTTCTCTACTGGGGGATGGTAAGTCTGGATAGGTGAGGGATTGTTGGGTTGGCACTCTAAATTTTATGTATTTATTTATTTTTGAGACAAGCTCTCACTTTGTAGTTCAGGCTGGCCCCAAGCTCACTATGTAGCCCAGGCAATCCTCAAACTCAGCAGTCCTCCTGCCTCTGCCTCCTGAGTGCTGGGATGACAGGCGCGAGCCACCACGCCTGGCACTGTGGTATGTGGTATTGATTGCTGGTGGGTGTGAGTCACCACACTTAGCATTGTATGTGGTTACCAGGGATCGAACCCAGGATCTTGAGCTTGCGAGGCAGGCGCCGGAACCACTGAGCTAAATCTCTAGTCCCCAGCCACATTTCTTTTGCTCATCTTCTTTCCTGTGTTTAGTCTTTACCTATTCATCCTACACTGAACATATTCACCAACATTTTTATATTTAATCTGTAAACCCCGTGTGGTGGTATTTGGAGGGAACCTTTGAGAGATTATTAGGTCCCTGTGATGGGAATGGTTCCCTTATAAGGGGATAAAAATGCTAAAGCACTCTGCCCTTTCTGCATGTTATAGCTCAGGAATAGGACTCAGTCAGAGATGATATGATAGCTTTGCATCTCAAAGGCTGAGAGAATTGAGCTCCTATTTGCAGAATGAGGCGATGCCAGCTGAGCAGTGAGCTGCTAGGAGGCCTGGGGGAAGAAGAGCCACGTCAATGGGTCTTGGAAGCAACAGGAAGAGGATGGAAGTTTTTGAGAGAAACTGAGAGGAGAGAGGTAGATGTGGGAGCCTCTCAGCCTGGAATGCTGGTTCGAAGCTGCATGGTGAATGGTACAAAATACATTAGATGGCCAGAGGAAACACCGTGGAGATGCAGCGCAAGCATAACCAAGGGTTAGTAGACTTGAGCAATCCCTAAGGGAAATTTTTGTAGCAGAAAGAAGATGAAGATCTGTAGAAAGAGCTAAGAGAATAGTAGAAAGTTGGGGCCTGCGGATCTCCATGACCCAAGGGAGGACAGAGTTTAAGAAAGTGAAGGTGGTCAAGTGTTAAATGCTAAATATAGGTTTAATAAGCAGGGTACTAAAGGATACCCCTGAGCTGTATGAATAAGATGCCACTGATCGCTGACCTAGGAAGCATTAGGAGGAAGTTAGATGGTCCTCAGTGCAGTCTGTGGCCATACCCTCCTGAGTGGGCCCGTCTCATCTGTTCTCAAGTATAAGTGAGCTGTGGGGTCCTGAAGTAGAAGAGTCAGTTAAACTGCTGTTTTCATGAATATTAGTGATTCTAGAAAGGATATTTTCAGCAATAGAATGACAAGTAGAATTTTTTTTTAAAACTTGGTACTCAGATTAACTGAAAGATTCATACATGCTAGTTAGGTACTGTACCACAGTGAATTACATCCTTGGGCCTATACACAGAACTCATTTTATTTTAATTAGTACATATTTGCTATACATCTAAATTCCTCCTTCCCCAAATCTTATTGGTGATGGTTCTTCTCTGGTGATGGTGTCATTAAAGGAAAGTGTGTGTGTGTGCATGCACATGCGTGTACATGCATATGTGTGTGTATTATGCAGAAGTATTTCCCAAACCCAGCTTTTCATTGAAATCATTAGGGGAACCAAATTAACTTTCTAAGGTCCCACAGCAGACTTACTAAATGAAAAATTTTAAGTGTGGACTCTAAGAATCTGCTGATTAAAAGTGCTCCTAGCCTGCTGATCTGGTCCAGGGATGTACAGACATCTCAGGCTCCACACCACTAAGTTTAGACTAGAAAGTTGTAAGATAGAAACTACAGTAGGATCTCTTGTTGTAAAAAAGCAAACTGGGAGATGAAAATCCCTACTTGAAGATGCTTATTTTAGTACTTACAGAAGTCATAAATTTGTATAGAGATTTCATTTTTTTTTTTTTTTTTTTTTTTTTAGCTCAGCAAGCAACGTGGACAACTTTGTGAAAATCTATCATCAGACTGCTAGGCCATTTTCCTCTGCTTTTGGACGCAGTGGGGGAGGAGGGTAAGAAGAATGTAGCTTGGGAGGCGAGCTAAACCTCAGGAATTATTTCAAGCCAAACACTTTTTCTAACTATTTGATGTCTGGAAGTCTGAGGTTGGGGCAGTGGAGGGGGCAGAACTCTGCCTGCAGACCTGTCTCATTTCCTGGGAGGTTCGTGGCATTTAACCCTTCAGGGGCCTGTTTAAATATGCATGAGCTGAGCCGACTCTATGCTTTTCTGTTTTTCAACTTGTTGTTTTCTTTCCTTACATCTTAGTACAAAAGCGTGGTTTTCTCTGCAAAAGAAGCCAATAGTGCCATTGGATGTCAAGGGTCCCACACTGCTCAGTGTCTGTTTTCAGATATCCTCGTGATCATATGAGGCCCAGGCACAGTGACACCACATTTTATTAATCGTAGTTAGATATGAATTAGGTCACAGTGTTATGCTGTGTATATGTTTTTACAAGAAAATGTTTACCAAAGTGTAGTCTGTGGCTTTTGTTTCGAACCCCCACGCCAGGAAAGGGTTACAGAAGCCTGTCTCTGCCTGATGTGTAACAGCTGCAGGGAAAGCACAGCATCTCCCCTGGCTGGGCTCACAGTGAGAGCTGCACCCCCACGCCAGCCCCCACTGTGCTTCTCACTTACTAAAATTCCTTGCGAATGGAATCGAAGTGTCAGGGATAAGCCAAGGCAAGAGCTCTGAGAGGACCCAGCACAAGACTGTTCTAGATTGAACAGGGGGGCTGTAAGGGCAACAACTCATTCGCAGTCCGCAAGCTTCATGGCTAGAGTGTTCTTTCTGAAAAGGAAAAATTCAGGGGTGGCAGAGGCCTCATTGTGAGAGCATAGGCCAAAGTTGGAAACTCCAAACCTGAAATCACAATGAAGTCTGAAATCTCCACATCTTCAGTGAGGTGAGCAGCATTTGGGAGCTTTCTGCTGAGTAAAACTTAGGGTTCTATTGTCCCTCTAATCAGTGTCTTACAGAACTGAGCTTGCTCGCAACAAATAAACAGGGAGGCACAAGGGTAGGTGTCCACAAAACGGCACACCCTTGGGTCAGGATAATAACCACTTAGGTTGTGCAGAAACCCACATGATTCATGAGGTCCTTAACTAAACACATTCAAGAACTATATATTATATTTTCTCCAAGGGCAGAATAAGTGCTTTAAATAACAATCAGGCAGGAGAAGTCGAAGTGTTGGGCTCAGAGTGGTGACTCTTGCAAGCCCCCTCCCCCTTCCCTCCGTCTCTGTCTCCTCCCTTCTCCCTCCCATAAAGATAACGGAGAGCAAGCAGACCCTCAACTTTCAAGTCAAATTAACTTCCCAAGGAAATAAAAGCAACTTCTTCTTTGTTTAACCCAAGGACAGCTGGGATGGATTCAACACACCAACATGCTCATTTTTAGGTCAGAGAGAGAATGAGAGGGACACACACACAAACACACACACAGACAGACAGACAAACATAGAGACAGAGACAGAGATGGAGACACACACAGCAGGGGGTGACAGAAAAAGAGACAGATGAAGAGACAGACACAGAGAGACAGGGATAGAGACAGAAAGACATAGAGATAAAGAGAGTCAGAGAGAGACAAAGAGACAGACACAAAGAGGAGGGAGAGAAGGAGGAGGAGGGGCCTGGTTGGTGGCTGAGGACAGACTCCCTCTGGGCAGGGCTTCTGCTGGGCCACGCTGGCTTCTCTCTGGAGGGGGTGGGGAGCTCCAGCCCTGGCTGCGCCCCAGCCGTGCGGCTATGTGGCTCTGCTCTTATTGTTGAACCAAATTTTTTCCTCATTACACATCTCTCCTCTCAACTTAATAGAAAGTACAGTTCTCGGGATTTTTCTCTCCATGAATTTGAAGGAAATTAGAAATGAGAAACTTACTTTCTCTTCATTTTATGAGGAACTGTGTGCTGATTCTATAGCTCGAAGCTGCTTTTATAAAATGAATTTTCTCAGAGCACAAGGAAATAAACAAACAATCAGTTCTACAAGATAAATATTCGAAAGAGTCTATAATTTATCATGGAGGAGTCCATTAGGGTTGATTGGCTGCTTTGAATGGACTTTGTGCGGTGCTTTGCTGTAAATTGGTTGTGTGAATTTAATGATTAGTCCTACTATTGCTCCTGTCCAATATGTTAAAGGGAAACTTCTGGAACTTGATTATTAATCTTTATTTTTTTTATTTTTTGAGACAGGGTCTTCCTTTGTAGTTCAGGCTGGCCCTGAGCTCACTATGGAGCCCAGGCAAGCCTAGAACTCAGCAATCCTCCTGCCTCTGCCTCCCGAGTGCTGGGATGACAGGCGTGAGCCACCACGCCCGGCACTGTGGTATGTGGCATTGATGGCTGGTGGGCGTGAGTCACCATGCCCAGCATTGTATGTGGTTACCGGATCGAACTCAGGACTTGTGCTTGCGAGGCAGGCGCCGGAACCACTGAGCTAAATCTCCAGCCCATAATTATTAATCTTTTTTGGCAAATTATTAAAATCTTGGAAAGAGTAGAAACGAGAGAGAGGTAAGACTCTTTTTGAGCATCCTCCTTTTTTAATTGGTAAATTAGGGATACATTTTCCCAGCCTCCTTACAAGAAATGATTAACCGGACCACTCTTTGTGAATTTGCCAGTTGCTTTTGGAAAGAAAATGGAAAGGCATGGTAGAATGTAAGTCACTGATTGTCCATTGGTTGTGGGACTTCTAAGACAAGAGCGATGATCACATAGGTTTCAAACTAAAGACCATAGTCAGGTTTGAGGGCTCTTAGATTCAGAGGCTTTCATTTTTTGGACAATACAGTTCCCCCAGAAGGTAGAACTGCCCGATCAATGAACCTTGAGTTGGTGCTCTAATGAATGTAGAAATCCTGGATTTCTACCCATGCTAGGAGTTGGCCCTGCAATCATGTGTCACCAGCCTTCAGGGTGATTCTGATTATCAGTGAAGCTTGGGAACCTCTTCTAGTCCAGTCTTTTTGGTTACTTGGCTGTATCACCTCTTGAACACTTACAATGACAGTCTCTGCTTCTTCCTCCTGATGTTCACACTGTCCTTCATGTGTCTCCCCAAAGCACAATTTTACGTATGGTGTGCCTCACTTAGCATGTCTCAGAGGCTCCAAGGACCTCCGACAGAGACCTCTACAGATACTCCAGCTAGCAGCACCTCTCATAACGACATCCAAGCTCAAATAAGGCCTTTCTGGGGGCAAGGAAGTAGGGTAAGAAAGCTGGAAGAACCAAGATTAAATTCCTCTACACCAAAGGGACCTATTTGCTTCTAGTTAAATATAGCGTAGGTAGCCTTGGGTGGCGAGTGATACCATAGATGACAAAATGTCACCGAGAAAATGCAAAGAGATTTGCAATGAGAAAGAACCCAATATCTAAGACTCAAACTACTGTGCCTCAGTGTTTGGGACGGTGAGAACCCTTTTAGTTGGTGCTTGGAACTAGCCTGGCACTGCTGTAGTGAAGCATCACGAACTGGGGACCTGGAACAAGGATATTATTCTGCGGGACGCAGGCTGGGAGGAACCTGTTGGCAGACGGGGCCTCCCCGGGGCCGCAGGGGCAGTTCTTGGCCGTGCTGCTATGCGGATGGCTGTCAGCCCCTCCCCCTTACCCCATGTCTTGTGTTGTCCTCTCTGCCGATCTCTGTATTCAAGTTCCCTCATTCGATAGAGATGCTAAGCACATTTGGCTTGCGGCGCACCCCAACTGCCTCATTTTAAGTTGGTTACCTCTTCGCAAACGCCGTCTCCACTATGACCATATACTGTGGTGCTGGGGATTGAGATTCTGTGTCCACACTTAAAGGCAGACATGGCCCAGCCCCCACTGTGGATTTACCATCTCTCCTGGGAAGATGTCAGTGGCAGTAGACAAGGTAGGAGAGTGGGGGATGGGCAAGGTGACATTCAGAACAGTTTTTGTTTGTTTATTCACTTGGGAATCATTTCTGGGGCTCCTTTATTCTACAAATAAAGAAAATAAATACTGGACTTTTTTTTTTTTTTTGCTTTTTGAGACAGGGTCTCGCGTTGTAGTTCAGGCTGGCCCTGAACTCACTATGGTGCCCAGGCAAGCCGCTGCGAGCTCAGCAATCCTCCTGCCTCTGCCTCCGGAGTGCTGGGATGACAGGCGTGAGCCACCACGCCCGGCATTGTGGTATGCGGTGTTGATTGTTGGTGGGCGTGTCTCCACGCCCAGCATTCTATGTGGTTACCGGGGATCGAACTCAAGTCCTTGTGCTTCCGAGGCAGGCGCCGGAACCACTGAGCTAACCCTCCCGCCCTGGACATTTCTTTAGAGAACTTCTGGTCTGACCTCAACATTTTGGCAGAGAGTACCGAAGAAAGGACTTCTCATGCCATTGGGGTTCCTTGCAGACAGCAGTACTTAGGTGGAAGCTGTCTCTCCACGAAGTAAAGGACGGACTCGAGGATTCGGCAGAGTCAGGGCTATGAGGGTCACCTTCCCTTCCAGGGCTCTGTGCCCTCTGGGGCTGGCGCATCTTGCTACAGGCTCAGACAGACTTCCGAGAATCGTTAAGGCTTTCTCCTGCTGTGTTTAACCATCCATGGTCATCTTACCACCTGAGATGACCAGGTTCCTGGGCCCTGTTTGAAGTTTCAACTTCTTCCAATCAAAATATATTTCTTCCATACTGCATTTGTCGCTCAACTTCATAGTATCATTCTTATCTGTAGTAGCTTGAAACTCGTATAATAATTGGCACAACAGAAATAAAGACTTATCTGATAAATTGTTCCTGGTCAAAAGGCATCCATTACTCTTTCAAGTAAAACGACTATAGATTTAAACACTTTTTATCTTTTATAGACAGAGCTGCAGAGAAAAGAGTTGCTGATCAGTTTCTACTCTTGAAAAAGATGTAGAAAAAGGCTCATTAATTTAGACTTAGTTTTGAGTTTGTGATTATGCAAATATACTGAATAATAAAAGTGAGATCAGAAGGGAAATGATTAAAGGGAAAAATTTTCCAGGTATATAAGAAACAAGCAGGTGAAGAAGTAATTCTGGTTAAACATTCTGTCCTCAGCATCTAGCATTTGCCTAGCAAATAATATGTGCTCAGTAAGTGTATGTCAAAAGAATGAATGAATAAATGAATAAAAATATGCTTACAAAATAAGCAGATGTTAGAAATACTTGGGTTGGTGCTGATATGATATTCTAATTGCAAATCTTGCTTTATTATTTATTAAATTCGAATCTCAATGAAGCAGCTCTCAGTCTAGTTTTAATTACCACTGGTTCTTTAAAGCAATAAATCTGAATTTCATTAAAAGAATTATATTACCCAAACTTCATTAATTCATAGTCCTTTTCCCCCTTTTATTTTGTATGGCATGGTGAGGTCTAATTTCATTGCGGTGACCCAGAGGGAAGTAAGCAATACCAAACAGGAGACAAGAAAATTGATTAAAGAAAAGACTCCAATGTTTTATCAGAATCTGTCCTTCCTTATGAAAGTCAGCCTCACCTGAGAGACAGCAAAGAAATAAAATGTAGTTCTGGAGGATACGAATGGATGACTGTGGCTGTCTTTTGGGAGCAGAAAAGCTGTTAGGAAGTGTAGGAGGCAACCAGGGCTTCGAAGACGAGAAACAGAAATATCTCCCTTGACAGAATAAAGGCTGCTGCCTGCTTAGCTCCCAAAATGAATAAACACCAAAATGTTGTTGTCTCTTAAATATTTGTTCAAATTCTTTATTTTAAAAGTCACTGTCAAATATGTTTACAATTGAGCTAGGTGAATGTAGGGAAGTCTCTGTTTAACTTGACTGCATGCAAGATAAAACTAAAATTGACTTTCTGAGGCAAATCTATCTGTTGTCATAAAGGGTTAAACAAGATTGGTATTGGCTTTACCTAGCTGCAGCCTTTCTTTTTCCCTTCAGTTAAGAGCTAAAACTGATTATAATCAAGAGCATAGAGGAGCGAGATGGAGCGTGGCTCCCTTCAGCTCAGGCCATTGTCTGTTTTAGTTAGGTCTACTCTCTGATTTCCGGTAGGTAATTGCTATTTTCTCTTATTTTGGCATCAGGACTTATTTTCATGTTTATCAGTGTATTTTCTATAGTATGTTCCATGTGCTATTGGCTTTTACAGGAATTTATTTATTTTTCTCCAGAATATAAATGTGTTGTCCTCAGGCCTGCTTTCTCACATTAAGCAAATAAAACTTCTATGCTTCAGTAAGTCCTTGCATCCCTTACCATTAACAGTGACATTCTATTGGGCCTAATGGAAAACCACGACATAATAATTAGGCTTTGTAGAGATGATAACCAGCAGGTTTTTGTTTTTGGTTGCTGAGTGTGATCAGAATACTACATTTTACTGCCACAGAATATTAACAAAATATACTTTTTATTAATAATACTTGCCCGTTTCTAAGCATTTAGTATGCACTTATAGTTAATCTCAACAATAATGTACAGATGTTGAATTCTTTTCCTCACCAGTATAGAAATGAGAAAATCTAGGAGTATGATCAGATGGCCTATAAGCGACAGAACTAGGGCCAGAATTAACTGTGCCAAACTTTAATACCATAGTGTTTCACTAATGAGCTGTCCCTCAATATAATGTGCTTCGGTAGTAAGAAATCAAATTTCTAAGCACTGAGAGAAGTCTAAATTGTCCCTTATAATGTCATGTTCCAGAATATAAAGAAAGCCTTATTTAATAATGATTAATTCTAATTAAGTAAAAAGCAGGAGGGAAAGCCCAGAAATACAGGTTTGGTAAAAGGGAAAATATTTCCTTCGACCATTTGCCTCCGTGGCACTTCTAAACTTGCAGTTCTTTTTCATTCCTGGCCAGATGTGAACAGAGTAACAGAAATGAAAGCAGAAACAGATGTGGGCAAGTCTTGGGGACGTGCCAAGGGGAAGCTAATGTTCTCTGCTGATGCAGACACAGAGGCCGGGGAAGCAATCTTCTTAAAGCCATAGCTGTCTCTACTCCCAGAGCAATGAACCGCCAGAAAAGTGCACAGCTTTTGAGGGTGACTTTTAGAGCTTAGCTCTAAGGCTTGGCGCCTCGGACTCCCTTTCCGTTCTGAATTGTCTTCCACTCCTTTTGCTAAGCATTATGGGACACGATTCTTAACTGATTGCAAATGTTTCTGTGGTAAAGTTTTTCCATGGCAGTTCACCAGCTGCAGTGAGCAGCGCTTACTCTGCTTCTGTCAGATTTGAAAAGGAGGAGTGGGTTACTACAAAATCTTCCTGCAGGGTACGATTGGGAAAAACTGTCAATATATTTGTTTTCTGTGTTTGTTAAAGCAGGGTGCTCCAAGGAACCCGGTGAAATAAAGCCTTAAAAGGTACTTGGGCTCTAATTCCTTCTCAGCCAGACTACTTCCAGTGGTTTAGAAGTGCAACCCAAAAAAAGTACGAGTGGTTTCCAGAAAAAACAGTATGAGTGGCCAAGCCAAGCAATCTACTTGAAGTGGGTAAAGCAGACCTGGAAACCGTTATGAATTTCAAGCAAGAGACATTACTTTCTTTCCTTCCTTCACTGATGGACCTGAGTGTGAATTTTTTTTTTAATTGAATTCTTTATTGGTACAATTTATATACATCTCAAAATCACGTACAACACTGGGGAATTTGTACCAGTATATGACACAAGTTAATTCTCATTTTTACCCATATCCCTACCCACCCACACCTCCTCACCCCCTTTATACATGCTCTTTTATTTTCTTTCTGTATCATATTTATTCCTTCCCCTCATCAC
>PVIC010044973.1:0-14805 GCA_004025085.1 Thryonomys swinderianus
ATACTGATACATACAAATACTTTGAGAATTAAATTGTCATATACTGATATATACAAATACTTTGATATATACAAATACATATACTGTCATATAAAAATTCTCAATATTGAGTATGATCATGATGTGTGTATATAATGTACCAATAAAGTTTCAATTTTTTTAAAAAAAATCAAGGTATTGGTACATAATACTCTCAAGTGATAGGGCTCAATCTTCATGTCTGGATGTAACCAAACAATTGGAAATATCAGGAGCTGTAAAACTGTGTTTGTACTGCAGATTAAAATCAAGGCATTAGTACATAGTACTCTTTAGGGAAGCACAGTTAACCAGTCTGCCTTTTCTGTAGCTTCATCATTCTTTTTTGGAACAAAAGGAGGATAAATGTGACACTACTAAATGTTTTCTGAATATGGTGGTTCCATGGCCAAGATGGGGTGGGGGGCTGTGTTTGTGTTTGTGAGAGGAGGAGCCCCATGGTTGAGTCTGTCACCCAAGGACAAATAGTTTGCAAATAGTAGAAAATTTTACTGAATGCTTTTATTTGTGAATCAAATTATTTGTAAACAGAAGCATTGGTGAACTGAGGTATTTCTGTATTTAGAAATTACATAAATTTCCCTATGTAGAATTTGAAGGTTTTTATCCTTGAGAAATTTAGTTGATTGGATAAGGAGGTAAATTAAAAATCTATACACCTGGCCGGGTGTGGTGGCTCATGTCTATAATCCCAGCACTCGGGAGGCAGAGGCAGGAGGATTGCTGAGTTCAAGGTTTGCCTGGGCTACATAGTGAGCTCAGGGTGAGCCTGAACTACAAAGCGAGTCCCTGCCTCAAAAAAAAAAAAAAGCCTATACACGTGGATTTCCTTCCAAGATCTACAAGTAACTATGTGAACTTGTGTATATAACTTGACCTCTCTATAGCTATTATTTCATATATACAGTATAGCTCAGCATAGTGCGTTAGATCACCTACAGATTTTCCTATCAGCTCAAATTATCTAATAAATAGGTCACAGATGTGTAAATATATCTTTCTCTGGTATGAGAAACAGAAGTTGTAAATGAGTTCTAGAATGCATGATAGATATTATGAAATAGTAAATATTCAAAGGGAAATGGGGTTTAGAGGTAAGTAATGAGGGGAAAGAAAAAAATTGCTAGTAAGAGGAAACAAAGCTTGTGCATAGGGGGTGGAAGGTTGTAGGGTGGGTAGGGGAAGGAAAAATGAGAATTAAGCATGTCATGCTGGTACAAGTTCTCAATGTTGAGCTTAACTGTGCTGTGTATATATAATGTATCAATAAATAAGTCAAAAAGAAAAAAATTGTCTGTGGCCGTGGTGGTGATCCTATGGGGTACATTCCACAGCCAGTTGTTTAATATCATTGAAAGTCTTGAAGGTTCACCATTATTAGTCTTCATGTTTGCTCTCTTTGGGATCCCTTGATGCCTTGCTGAAGATACAAATGTAAATAATTATCCCAAGTTAAACTATTATATACAAAGCTAGATATGGGAGTAGGAAAAGAGAATTGTTCTGTGGTTGGAACAAAGAAAAATGATTCTATAGGAACCAAACCAAATAATTGGCTTCAATAAGCTATAGGGATAAAGCCAAATAGTTGGTTCTTAAACACAACATAAATTTGTTTATCTAACTAGTTTTGTGTAAATTGGTGAGATAGTATGCAAAGTATATGTTCCTAAGACAGTTTCATGAGTGATATAGTATGATGTAATATGTTAAATAGTGCTTTTAAACTAATGCTACAAAACAGCTCCTTTTCATGCACATTAGGAAAGTAATTACTGTCAATATTTTTTAATTTGCCATTTATCTGATAATGCCCAATTACCTTTTATATCTGAATTGCTCTTCATTGTACAAAGTGCTTTTCTGTCTATTATCCCAACCCAGACAATGGTCCTGTGAATTGGATTATCTTATCCCCATTTAACGCTGAGGAATCTGAGGTTCAAAAAAATTAAGAAACCTAGATGTCACACAGCAGACTTAAAGGTAAAGCTTGCAGCTTCTGCAGAACACTGTACAAATTTCCGTGTATACATCTCTCCCTTGCTCTTGAAATTTCTCCTTGCTTTTTCTTTTACACTGAAACAGTTATTAAATCCCAAGAAGTCAGTTCTATGCTATATTAGGTCATGGGTTAATTTTTTCTAAAAAAGTACTTTACATATGGAATCCATTTCATAGAGTGTAAACTTTAATATTGCAGTTATGACAGAAGATTATATTCCTATTCCATTCTTGAGTCAAGGATGATAACTTTGCATACTGCTATGCCACTCAATTCTGCCACACACAGCTCTACACATACAAGCATTTTGCTGACAGATTAACATAGTTCATTTAAATTCTCCTATCCATTTGGGTAAGGTATATCTGTTTGATTTGTTTTTTCTTGATCTGCCATTTTAATAAGGAAGAAAGAGGCTAGGAAATTCTGAGAGAAACAATAGCCAATGGTTTAGACACACCTAATTTCATATTTCTGTCCATTCTGTACTTGTACATTAATTGGTAAACAGATCAATCAGACTACCTTTTAGCCTTTGCTAGTATCAACAAGCATCTCATTCTGTTAAATACAGAATGCTTATCAGAAATGTGGAGCTGATAGCCAAGGGAAATAAATGTTTATTTAATCCAGTTACCTAAGTTTTCCTTGCCTCTAAAAATGTGTTCATGTTCACTATCCATTATTAATCAAATAATGAGTTCATTTTTTAAACTGTTGAGTAATATTTTCTATTTTAGTGAGGAATGTAACAGTGTTCAAAAGGTATTCTAAAACATATGAAACATCTTTTAATCTTAGCGATTAAACAGCATTATCAAAGATTTTGATATATCTGAAACTATCTGTGTATTTGCCTATGTTGCAAATAGAATTGCACTTTATTTTTACATTATGTTGAATCTTCATAGCTAGACCCTAGGAAAAAAAACTAGGACATCATTCTGTTAATATACCTAAATATGCCACAAATGACAGTTCATCCATAATAAATTCCAGTAGCAACATCTTCCAAAGGATTTGCTGTAAGTAAAACAACACCTTCTTTTCATATTCTTACTAGTATTATTTTTCTGAATATTTAAAAATATAAACTGTTTTACAGCAAATATGAAATATGACTATAAGCTAAAAACTAATTTTAAATGCTGGAATTTTTAAATAAAAGACAATTTTGATAGATATGCCTAATATTTTTTTCTTTCACCAATACTACACATTTGTGCACAAAAATAGCTACATTAATATAATTTACCAATGCAAGAGCTTAGTTAGCCCAAGCCAAAAGTAATACAAATAAATTTAACTCCAAATAAAACAGTTGTCTCCATAAAAGAAATTGTAACATAGTGATAAACCACAGCTCAATTTGTTTACTACTTTATGTAACTTCAGATCCACTAATTATTTCTGAAATAAGTTGACACTATTCATAAAATTATGTTGTTTATCTTTAGAATATGCAATTGTAGAATTTACGTGCCCCATAAGTTTATTTTCATAAACATAAAGTTTATGCTGATAAAATATTTTATCTGATATTTATATCATCTTCAACACACTGTTACTATTTACCTCAAACATTTAGACTTCAGGAAATGATTCATATTTTATATTGAATTGAAAGGTAGAAAAGTAAAGAAAAATGTTTACATTTCTACTTCTCATTAGGGAATAAAATATTAAATTCAAAACAACACCAACTAACACACGTGCTGGCATTTTGCTACCTGTACAAAGCCAGTTTTGCAAAATATAAAATCCTCTGGACTGAAAAGGTCCCTTTAGAAAGCTTTGTTCAGTAAATCCATTTTAATAGCCCTTTAGTAGAGGGGTCAAATCCTAATTACTGACATACAAACTAGCATCAAAAAGGAAAAATGAGTTTCTCCACCTAGGCTCTTGTTCAATGAAGATGTTATTACCTATATCTAGATGTCCACCTTTGCCATACCAATCCATGTTGATGCCAGCTGACTATGGACTGAAACCTTTATAAACTGTGAACTCAAAACAAAGCCCTTCTCCTTTAACTTGGTATGTCAAACATTTTGTCCCAGCAATGAGGAAGTAACTAAAACAAAAACTAACAAATTTTCAATTGATTTCTGTTATGTCTAAGTCCCAACAAGCTCTTGGGACATGACACAATCTTAAAATCCAACCAAGAGCTTTATTACCCAGCTGGGATCCATTCCCCCAGGGCAAGCCAGGAAGAAAGGGCCCTTAGTTTGACTAAGACACAGTATTTAAAGGGAAAATTTGTTACTCTCCATTACTAGGAGGTTTCTATGCAGAAGCGAGTCCTTAAACAGAGGCCAATAGCAACAGTTAGTGTTCTAAAAACATTCTGTTTCTAAGGTGTTGCTACGAACACCTGTACAGTCTGCAGCTGCATGCAGTGATTGGGTGGAGAGTTCCTATGAAGGAAAGTACTGGGTTCACAGGGAGGTTACAGGATACAAGGTGGAGGTTTTAAACAGAACAGCTGTTTTTATGTCGTTTGGTCTCCGTTTCAAAAGGCTCTGGCTCCCTTACAAATTATGACAGTGTTCCAAGTCAGTGCCCTTTTCCAGTTCTAGCTATGAGAGTTGGCACAGGGATCTTTCACTGGCACTTTTTTGGTAAATTTGAAACATAATTCCAGAAGATGTAGGTATTGACACTTCTAAACTAGAGAAAAATAGTATTTAAATTAGTCAAAATTGATTTCTTAGCAATCACCAGAGTGTTCCTATATTTTGTTTATGTGGTGCTTACAAAAGAAACTCACTCTTTGTCATGATTCAGGTACTAACACTGAGAAAGTTACTAAGTCATAAATTGAAACTGAAGAGCAGAAATATTCTCAAGACAATGTGGCACAAAGTCCCACCTTGAATTATAGTTATGAGCTATTTAATATTCAGAAAGGTATTGGACTATTCTCAAAATCTTTATTCTCTCTTCTCTTCATCTCTATTCCTCATAAATATGAGAAACACCCAAGATGAACCTGTGAAAAAGGAACTTTAGAACTTAAACAGTTTGTATCCTATGCATCACCACAATTCATAAATGAAAGTGCATCTGAGATTTCAAACCAAAAAATCTACAACAGAGCCCATTTTTCTTATACTTATCCTGTGTCCCAGATCTACTCTACACAGATCTCACATTCATTCATCCTACTTCACAACCATACACTGGAGTTTTCAATCACCTGGAACTCTGTTTGAAGCTGGTTAACAAGTTCCATTGCTTTTATTATCTCATATCCTATGAAGTTCTTGAACTCCTGTTGTCATTAATCATATCTTTCACTATGGACAGTATCTCTGTTTTTATCTCACAGGTTGTTTCTGATTTCCACTTTACTAGGTCTTCTTTTGCTGCCATCTCAGAGAGTCCTGGTGATTAACCTTAAATTTGCTCTATTTCTCCTTTCCCTGGATGCCCCTGTGATGATGATCTTTGTATCTGGGTTTTTGAATTTTTTCTCATTTCTCTTCCTTTGCTGTTGCTGATGTCATCGGTTTAATTCCTTGTCGGGTCTCTGGGCAATGTTTGTTGCAAGTCTTTCTTCCTAATATTTGGAACCTTTAAGAGATGGGTGCCTCCTGGGTTGTCCTCCATGGATCTGTAATGACCCTTAAATATTTTCAGTTCTTTCACAACATGAGAGGTATTTAAATAGAACATCACATCATCTTTATTGACATAATACAATCAGGATCATCAACAGTAACTAACACACCACAGGAAATGATACGATTTGGCAACTACTATCCTGATACCTTAAAGCTCAAGAGTTATATCTGTGAGTATATGCCAAAATTTAGAACTAACCAGAAATGAGTTTACAACATACAGGTCTTACAGTAAAGCAGCACTACCCTTTGGAAACAAAAGATCACTGGGGAGTTAGGGAGATAGAGTAAAAAGACAAGGAGAGATTAGAAATAAGGTTAAAAGATTAGAAATAAGGTTAAAAGATCACATGAACCTTGAGAACCTTACAGATGCTAGTGTACAACAGAGTCAAAAGAGACAAATATGACAGCTGACTAAGAACCACAAGACCACTACAAACTTTGTACAGAATGAAGAGAAATTAAGGCAGACTGAAACTCTTTAATTTCTAGGTACTGATTCTGACTATAGGACAGGAAAAGATGAAGGAACAAGAGGATAATAGGGTACTATTAGCAGCACACAAACAGAAAACTATATTACCTCTTATGCAAGAATAAGAGTAGTTGAGAGGAGAAAAAAATCAAAGTTGGACAGACTCATCCTGTTAAAAAAAAACTTCTTCACAGCAAAAGAAACCAGCAGCAGAGCAAAAAACACAACCAACAGTATGGGTATAAAATTTTACCAGCCATTTCTTACACAAAGGGCTAGTATTCAGTATAAAGAGCTTTAAAAAAATCAGGTCCCCAAATTTAAAGACCCAACTCAAAAGTGGGCATCTGAAATGAACAGGTAATTTTCAAAGAAAAAGTAAAAACAGCTAAGAAGCATATGAAGAAATGCTCAACATCACTGGTCACTCAAGAGAGGAAGATGAAAATAATACTGAGATTCCATCTTACTCCACAAAGAGTGTATACTATCTCAAAATTAACTAGCAACAAATGCTGTAGAGGCTTCAGAGAGAAAAGAACCCTTCTCCAATGTTAGTGGGAATGTAGATTGATACAACAACTATGGAGATCAGTGTGGAGATTCCTCAAAAAACTAGAATTAGAGACCCCATTTTACCCTGCTATTCCCGTTAGATTTAGGCACAAAAGAATTAAAACAATCATACCACACCAACACCTTTGTTCATAGCAGCTCAGTTTGTGATAGCTAAATCTTGGAAATAGGTGAATACCCATCAACAAGAGACTGAATTCAGATTTTTTAAATATAAAATGGAGTATTACTCTATCATAAAGAATGATAAATCTGCGTAATTTATACTCAAATGAATGTACCTTGAGGACACACTCATAAGTGAAATAAGTAAATCACAGATGTGTAAATACTGTATCTTTCCTGTGGTATGAGAAACTGAAGACATAAATGAGTTCTAGAATGTATGATAGCTTTTGTAAAGTAGAAAATATTGAAAGTAAAAAGTGACATAGATGTAAGTAATGAAGAGAAAGAAAAAAATGTTATGGCAGATGACTCGGAATGGAACTGGGTGCCATCTGGTTCCCACCGTGGAGGGCTGAGGCCTGCTGGCTTGCTACACCCCAGAGCGCGCAGATGACTCAGAATGGACTCGGGGATCATCCGGTTCCCACTGCAGAGGGCTGAGGCCAGCAAACCAGCCCGCTACAGCACAGAGCGTGCAGACAATTTGGGAATGGAAGCGGGCACCATCGGTTCCCACCACGGAGGGCTGAGGCCTGCCAAATGGCCCGCTCCAGCAAGAAGAGTGCACACGACTTGGTGATGGACCTGGGCGCCTTCCCCACTGTGGAGGATTGAGGCCTGCCGGCCAGCCCCCACCCAACCCCAAACATACATTGAGAGGACTTGGGCCTGAAAGGAGCAAAAGCCATGTCCTGCATCCCTCCACACTGCACCTGCACCAAGAGACCAGGCAAGATATTAAAAGCTTCTGTTTTGCCATCTACTCCTAGATTCCTCTATTCACCTCTTGTGCCCACATCCTCTCCTATCTTCCTGTCAGAAGCAATACCCAGAAGTAAAAGATTGTTAGGCTGCCCTATTTATTCTGTATTATAAGAAAGTGAGCAAAGTCTCCAACAGTCTTACAGCATAAAGTTGGTATGGTATTTATATATGCCATTTTATCCTCTGTTATCCACTGACATATGTGAGGTCCTCGGGTCTAGGTGATCTTCATAAATCTGCTAACCCTACTTCACTCTCCTCCTGTCTCACTACCTCCCTGATTCTCCAGTGATCTTTAATCACCAAAAAGTTCTGGAGGAACATTAACGATCTACATGTTGCATGCACATTACTCATCAATTGTAAATTTTGGCATAAGGACATAGGGATAACTCATGAGCTCATAGTCTTCAGAATAGAAATTAACAAAACTTTTCATTTTATTTACTGTGTTTAATGCTGATATTGGCACTGATGGTATTATGGTAACAAAGATGATGTGATCTGCTGAAATACCTCCCATGATGTGTTAGAACTGAGGACTCTCAAGGGTCATTACAGATTCAAGGAGGACACCCAGGGAGGTGCCATATCCAAAGGGCCCCAACTAATACAAAGAAAGACACCTGCAACAAACATTGCCCTGCCATCAGGCAAAGAATCAAACTAATACCATTAGTAACAACAAAACAGTAAAAATGCGAAAATATACAAAAAACAGACACAGAGATCATGACCACAGGGAAATTCAGGGAAAATAGAAATAGGGAAAACTGAAACTCAAACAACAGGACTCTTGGAGATGGTGACTAAAGCAGACCTAGTAAAATGGAAATCAGAACTCATCACTGACATCAAAACAGAGATACTGTCCAGAGGGAAAGACATCATTAAAGAAGAGATCAACAAGATGACAGAATCCAAGATAGCAGAAGCAATGGAACATTTTAAATAGCTTCAAGCACAGCTCCAGGGAATGATGAACGAGAATGAAAGCTTGCGAAGTAGGATGAACAAAGCAGAGAACTGAATCTCAGACCTAGAGCAGCCAATGAGCAGGAAAGATATAACCTATGGAAAAGAGCAAGGAACCATGAGAAATCAATCCAACAGCTAATGGATGACTCAAAGAAAAATAATATAAGATTAATTGGAGTCACTAAGGAAGCAGGAGACACTGTAAAGGACATAAAAAAAGTGACTTTCAGAGATAACAACAGATAACTTCACAGGAAAAGAAATGGACATGCAGAAAAATGAGGCCTATAGGACTCCAAAATGCCTCGACATAAAAATATCTACACACAGACATATAATTATCAAGGTTCCAGATGCACAACAAAAGAATGAAATACTGAAAGCAGTGAGAGAAAGGAAGAAAATCACCTACAAAGGGAAGCCTATTAGGAGCACAGCAGACTTTTCAACACAAACACTCAAACTAAGGAGAGCATGGAGGGAAGTATTTCAAGCACTGCAGGAAAACAGCCTCCAACTTATACTGTTGTATCCTGCAAAACTATATTTCAGAACAGACGGGGAAATGAGATACTGCCATGACAAAGAATACCTGAAAATCTTCACAAACATGAAACCTGCACTCCAAAACATCCTAAAAAACATCTTGGAAAAAAACACAGAAAATTTCATACCCATGAGACCAATGAGACTGAATTCATTGGGGCAAACAACAAACTAAACAAAAAAGGGGAAAAGCAAAGAAGAAAAGAACCAAGAAAAGGGAAACATGGCAGCTCTGAATATGTCCGTATCAGTCATAACCATTAATGTCAATGGCCTCAATGGGCCAATGAAAAGACACAGACTAGCAGATTGGATTAAGAAGCAAGATCCTACAATCTGCTCCATACAGGAAACAAACCTAATTCAGAAGGAAACCCATACACTGAAAATAAAAGGTTGGAAAACAATCCTCCATGCCAAAGGAAACTGCAAAAAAGCAGGAGTGGCTATCTTATTTGCAGATAAAATAGAATTCAAACCCAAACTGATTAAAAGAGATAAAGAAGGTCACTATATTCTCACACAGGGAATAATCCAGGAGAAAGAAATAACAATCATAAATATCTATGCACCAAACTCTAATGCACCCAACTCTATAAAACAAACATTACTGGACATGAAAAACCAGTTAACCATGAATACAATAATAGTAGAAGATTTTAATACTCCACTGTCACAAATTGACAGATCAACTGGACAAAGAATCAGTAAGGAAATACTTGAGCTAAATCAAACTTCTGAGCAAATGGACTTATTAGATACCTACAGAGTTTTTCACCCTATAAAGCCAAAATATACCATCTTCTCAGCTGCTCATGGATCATTCTCCAAAGTAGATTACATTCTAGTCCACAGAACAGACTTAAGTAAATGCAAAGGAATCGAAGTTATCCCCTGCATACTATCAGACCATAGTGCCTTCTGGAAACTGGAGCTGAATAGCAGAAGAAATTCCAAGATCCTCACGAACACATGGAAATTGAACAACACTCTGTTGACCAACCAATGGGCCACAAAAGAAATTAAAGAAGAAATTAAACAGTTTCTACAACTAAACAACAACCCCAGCACAACGTACAGGAATTTATGGAACACAACGAAAGCAGTTCTATGAGGGAAATTCATAGCAGTGACTGCCTATACTCAGAAAGTAGAGCAAACTGAAAAAAAACAATCTAACAGTGAACCTCAGATAATTACAAAAAGAGGAGCAAAACAAACCCAAAGCACACACTACAGAGGAAATTGCAAGGATCAGAGCAGAAATTAATGCAATGGAGACAAAGAGAACAGTACAAACAGTCAATGAATCAAAGAGTTGGTTCATTGAAAGGATAAAATCGACAGACCCTTAGTGAACCTTATCAAACAAAGGAAGGAAATGGCCCAAATCCATGCTATAAAGAATGAAAATGGGGCAATCAGCAAAGATCCAGAAGAAGTCCAAAGGATAATAAACACGTACTTTGAAAATTTGTACCCCAAGAAGATGAAAAACCTAAAAGAAATGGATAGATTCCCAGACACATATGAACTTCCAAAGCTGAATGAAGAGGATATAAAAATGTTAAACAGACTGAAGGCCTCCCACCAGCCCACTGTATCCCGGAGCAGCGCGTTCTCGGGTACAGGCACCATCCGTTTCCGGCGGTGGCAGACTAAGGGTAGCCCACCGGCCCACTGTACCCCAGAGCTGGGCAGTGAGGAGTCAGGTAGGGACCCTGGGCACCATCACCACTACACAGGGTTGAGGGCCTCCGCCCAGCCCCAATCCTACCCCAGAGCTGTGTTGTAAGGACCCAGGTCCTAGAGGAGCCAGAGCCATCTCCTGTGTCCCCCCACAGGAGGCGTGCTCCTAGAGCCACAATGAGTGACCAGGCAAGATTAACAATATAAAGTGGGGGGGGGGATCTAGTTTCTATTTTGCCATCTACTCCTAGATCCTTCTATTCACCTCTTGTCCCCCACACCCTCTCCTATCTTCCTGTCAGAAGCAATACCCAGAAGTAAAAGATTCTTAGGCTGCCCTATTTCTTCATCTGTACTATTATAGGAAGGTGTGCAAAGCCTCCAACGGTCTTACAGCATACAGTTGGTACTGTTGTACATATGCCCTTGTATCCTCTATTACCCACTGGCATATATGAGGTTATAGGGTATAGGTGATCTTCATAAATCTGCTAACCCAATTTCATTCTCCTACTGTCTCCCTACCTCCCTGATTCCCCAGTGACCTCTTATCCTCAAAGGGTTTAGGGGGTACATTTACGATCTGTATGTTGTATACACATTGCTGATTAATTCTAAATTCTGGCATATAGACATAGAGGTAACTCATAAGCTCAAAGGCTCCAGGATAGAATTTAACAAAACATTCTATCTTATTTACTGTGTTTAATACTGATATTGGCATTTATTGTATTATGGTAACAAATATGATATGATGGTTCTGCTCAAATACGTCCCATGATGTGTCACAACTGAGAATTCTCAAGGGTCATTACAGATTCAAGGAGGGCCCCTCAGGAAAGTACCACATCCAAAGGGCCCCAGATAATAGAAAAACCAGCAACAAACATTGCCCTGTCATCAGGCAAAGAAGAGCATTAATAACAACGAAAGAGTAGAAATGAGAAAATACACACAAAAAAAACAGACACAAAGATCACCACCACAGGGAAATTCAGCGAGAAGGGAAATAGGGCAAACTGAAATTAAAACACCAGGAATCTTGGAGATGGTGACTAAAGCGGATCTAGTAAAATGGAAATCAGAACTCATCTCTGAGATCAAAACAGGGACACTGTCCATAGTAAAAGACATCATTAAAGAAGAGATCGGTAAGATGATAGAATCCAAGAGAGCAGAAGCAATGGAACCTTTTAAACAGCTTCAAGCAAAGCTCCAGGAAATGATGAAGGAAATCAAAAGCTTGCGCAGTAGAATGAATGAAGCAGAGAACCGAATCTCAGACCTAGAGGACAGCATAGCAGCCAACGAGCAGGAAGGATATACTATGGAAAACAGCAAGGGACCATGAGAAATCAATTCAACAGCTTCTAGATGACTCAAAGAAAAATAATATAAGACGGATTGGAGTCACTGAGGAAGCAGGAGACAGTGTAAAAGACATAAAAAAAGCTACTTTCAGAGATAACAACAGATAACTTCACAGGAAAAGAAATAGACTTACAGATAAATGAGGCCTATTGGACTCCAAAACACCATGACATAAAAATATCTACACCTAGACATAATAATTATCAAGGGTCCAGATGTACAACAAAAGAATGAAATACTGAAAGCACTGAGAGAAAGGAAGAAAATTACCTACAAAGGAAAGCCCATTAGGATCACAGCAGACTTTTCAACACAAACACTCAAGGCAAGGAGAGCATGGAGAGAAGTATTTCAAGCACTGCATGAAAACAACCTCCAACCTAGACTGTTGTATCCTGCAAAACTATCTTTCAGAACAGACAGGGAAATAAGATACTTCCATGATAAAGAACATCTGAAAAACTTCACAATACAAAACCTGCACTCCAAAACATCCTAAAGAACATCTTGGAAAAAAAAACACAGAAAATTCCATACCCACAAGACCCATGAGAGTTAATTCATTGGGGCAAACAAGAAACTAAATAGAAAAGGGGAAAAGCAAAGAAGAAAAGAACCAAGAAAAGGGAAACATGGCAGCTCTGAATATGTCCGTATCAGTCATAACCATTAATGTCAATGGCCTCAATGGGCCAATTAAAAGACACAGACTAGCAGAATGTATCAAGAAGCAAGATCATAAAATCTGCTGAATACAGGAAACACACCTAATTCAGAAGGAAACCCATAGACTGAAAATAAAAGGTTGGAAAACAAACCTCCATGCCATAGGAAACTGCAGAAAAGCAGGAGCAGCTATCTTGTTTGCAGATAAAATAGAGTTCAAACCCAAACTGATTAAAAGAAATAAAGAAGGTCACTATATTCTCGTACAGGGAACTATCCAAGAGAAAGAAATAACAATCATAAATATTTATTCACCAATCTCTAATGCATCCAACTATATAAAACAAATATTACTGGACATGAAAAGCCAGTTATACATGAATACAATAATAGTAGGGGATTTTGATACTCCATTGTCACAAACTGACAGATCAACTGGACAAAGAATCAGTAAGGAAATACTTGAGCTAAATCAAACTTCTGAGCACATGGACTTATTAAATGCCTACAGAATTTTTCACCCTTCAAAGCGAGAATATACCTTCTTCTCAGCTGCTCATGGATCATTTTCCAAAATAGATCACATTCTAGTCCATAGAACAAGCTTAAGTAGAGGCAAAGGGATCAATGTTATCCCCTGCATACTATCAGACCATAGTGCCTTCTTGAAACTGGAGCTGAATAGCAAAAGAAATTCTAAGATCCTCACAAACACATAGATATTGAATAACACTCTGTTAACCAACCAATGGGTGACAAAAGAAATTAAAGAAGAAATTAAACAGTTTCTACAACTAAACGACAACCCCAGCACAGCATACAGGTATTTATGGGACACAATGAAAGCACTTCTGCGGGGAAATTCATAGCACTGAATGCCTACACTGGAAAAATAGAGCAAACGGAAATAAACAATCAAATGATGAACCTCAGACACTTAGAAAAAGAAGAGTAAAACAAACCCAAAGCACATACTAGAGAGGAAATTATAAGGATCCAAGCAGAAATTAACGCAATGGAGACAAAGAGAACAATACAAAGGATCAATGAATCAAAGAGTTGGTACTTTGAAAGGATAAATAAGATTGACAGACTCTTAGCCAACCTTATCAAAAAAAAGGAAGGAAAACACTCAAATCCATGCTATAATGAATGGAAATGGGGAAATCAGCACAGATCCAGAAGAAGTCCAAAGGATCATAAATACATACTTTGAAAATCTATACTCCAAGAAGATGGAAAATCTAGAAGAAATGGATAGATTCCTAGACACATATGAACTTCCAAAACTAAATGAAGAGGACATAAAAATGTTAAATAACCTGATATGAATATAGGAAATTGAAAATGTAATTTAAAAAAAACCTACGAACAAAGAAAATCCCAAGTCCTGACGGCTGCACTGCTGAATTCTACAAAATTTTTAAAGAAGAGTTAATACCAGTACTTCTTAATTTCTTTTATGAAATTGAAAGGGAAACAGCACTACCCAAATCATTCCTTGAAGCAACCATCACCTTGATTCCAAAGGCAGGGAAAGATCCCAGCAAAAAGAAAACTACAGGCCAATCTCTCTAATGAACATTGATGCAAAAATCCTCAATAAAATACTGGCAAACAGAGTCCTATAGTTTTCAGAGTAGAGGTCTTTCACTTCCTTTGTTAGGTGGATTCCTAGATATTTCATTTTTCTGGGTGCTACTGTGAAAGGGATTGCCTCCCCAATTTCTCTTTCAGTGAATCTGTTGTTTGTATAGACAAAGGCTGTTGATTTTTGAGCATTTACCCTGTATCCAGCAACACTACCAAATTTGGTAATTAAGTCTAGCAGTCTCTTGATTGAGTTTTTAGGATCTTCAAGATAGAGTATCATATCATCAGCAAATAATGCCAGT